>JAZHYW010032733.1:0-32234 GCA_037355805.1 Ixodes ricinus
ATGAGCTACGCTTACAGTATCGGCACCATGGTTCCCTGTATCGTCTGTGGGCGCCGCCATCTTGGTGCTTAGTGCGGAGCAGACGGAACTGCCGATCGTCATGATTCAAAAGTGCGACTTCCTCAGCATTAGACTTGGTGTTAGGAAGCTCGTGTAATATTACTTGCTCTGTCGCGAACTGTGTAAACATTTGCAGACGACGGAAAATCGTATTTTTGTGATTGCGAATAAAGCTTCAGATAACTGGCAACCATTATAATTTAAGCCCCAAGAGGACTTGAGATGCGGAAGGAGGGAGAAATGTACAGGTAATACCATGGACTCATGTATGCGGACGATACAGTACTTATGGCAAATGACCAGGAAACGTTGGCAGGGACTAGCTGGAATATGTGGAGAAGAAGGGGACCACTATGGGCATGAGTTTCAGTAGTGGCAAGTCTGGAGCAATTTGTAAGTTTAACGACAAAAAGAGGGAACCCCTGAGAATACAAGACGTTGTAGACAGACCAGCGCAGGAAGATACAAAGATCGTGGGCAGTCTTACGACGAGGAAGAAAGTCGTCTAGAGGAAAATGAGGAGAATATGGACTAGAAAAGGGAAAGTAAATTCATCTATTATGAACCCCAAGGCACTATTGAATCCATTATAGATGCAGGACGTGGTCAGAGGTTTATGAAAAGAGCAGATGGCACCAGGACTGTCCTTTGGCAATGGGGTACTGTCAATGAAATCAGAGGTTCAGGCAGGATTAGAGATTTGATTGCAAAGAAGCGTAGGAAGATTGGCACTGGGAACATCATTGCGTAAAGACACCAAATGAGGGAATACAAGGGGATTATGCTGTCGTCCTTTGAGAGCAAAGAGGTAACTAATAAGTTGAAATTTGAACAAAAGCTGACCGAAATGGATGATGCGCCGTGGGCAACGGAAGGTATTCACGTGTTTATACATTAAAAGTTTAAACATAAAATGGACAAAACTGAATCCAAAAAAGCTTACTTTTTAAATACCTACAGATGGGGTTAAGCAGACTCACGTTCAGCGGAAAAGGGAAGTGAAAGAGGCAGAAAAAATAATGTGAGAGGCAGACAAAAAAAAAAATAATAAGCTCTAGTAATGTACAGGACACAAAACCCGGACATAAGAAAGGAAAATGCGTTTGACACCACAGGGGAAGTTCTTCACTGTTTAAGGCGAGAACGGGAGTTTTGAGGACAAGGACGTATCGGGCTAAATTTCAGGAGACAGACACATTATGTGTCGCCCGCCATAATGAGAAGACACGAGCACTTGGTTTTGAACTGCACGGGGCTTCGTCCTGCCCCCCCTGAAGGAGTAACAGATTTGCCGTGACCCTGGGTTTCGCTGGCGACGATTGAAGGACAGGAGAGAAAAAAATTACAGTCACAAAGAAGCGATTAAAAGATTGGTGGAAAATGTCCAGGAAACTTGAATGATGCACAACTAGCGCCGCCGGGGAAAGGCGGGACAAGAGGAAAATTGGGACTCCTTCCCAGCGTGGCTCCGGCCCAGTCTCAACCCCGTCCCCTAGTAGGGTCCAGTGCAGGGGTAACGGCCGACAAAGGGAGGAAAGTCTCGCAACTCCCTCGCCGGAAGGAAAAAAGTGAAAGATAATGTTTTTTTTTTTTTTTGCTTCGATCCCTTAAAGGTTATTATGGTGACATCCCACACTACCTGGGGATGGTTAGGGGGAGAAAATTGGCTTAGAAGGGCGGGAGGGGTCATATGTTTGTCTTTTTTAGACTTTAGTTCAGTGGAGGAAGCTACTGCCCGTTATAAAGGGCATCGCCATTTCCATCCATGGGTAAGTGTTTACTCTGAAGGTAGCTATTTAGTGGCTCTAGTTCAAACCATTCAGACGTATTTTCTGAACACGCTAATTTCGATGGTATATTAGTAGGGGCAATCGCCCTCGCTTGCGTACGTCCTTCGCGTATATCAAAGTCGCCTACAACTGACGCCTTGACATAATGTATCGGTCTACGGTGGCGTTCATCGCTTGTCTGTCGCATAGAGTTTGGTTCCGCTGAATACGCGGCGGCGTTGTGGGCTTATATTTTTGCAATGCAAATTTTCTGCTGTTAAACTTCGCTCCCGAAGTCCAGCCTTTCGATGCGGAGCCTGTAATGCCAGATGATGCTCGGAGTCACGGTCGTAGGTAGAAAGGGACTTTGACCATGGTGCCAGTTTTAGCGCTTGTAGGTACGCCACGTGCTTTGCTCGCTTTCGGAACGATGAACATTGCCATTCAATGGAACGACGAACATGCAAAAGTGTGATGATCAGCGCCATCACGCAGTGCGATATCTTCCAGCCCAGCATTTGCATAAGCAAAGAGTTTTAGCCTTGTAATCCTCTTGCAATGCGTAATGATGGGCTTTGCGCGCTTTCTTGTGCTTTTGACGAATAAGCGTGTCCTGTCCTCTAAACAGCAGGCTGAGCTGTGGACTTTGTGCATAAGAATGGTGTATAGGCGTCTTTCATCATATGCTCACCCCCGCGAAAGAAATGCTTCAAAAATAAAAAACCGTAGTACATTACATGTACTGTTCCAGTTCTGCTACGATTGTACTGGTTGTGCCGAGTAATGAGGGCACACTTAGAGAACGTACAAGACCCTCTTGGAGCTGTGTTCTCCTTTTCTCCATGCGCCTCTGACCACGTTGCATGAACCAATACAACATTATTAGATCTCTTTTCTCAAAAAGCAGGCCATTTCGCCGAATCTTTTGGTTTCTTTATGGTCCGTCCTAACTTCGTCTTGATGCTTCTGTCCTTTAAGAGTACTCAACTCTTGAAGTTCTGGTCGGGTGTGTCTGGTTACAGACTCCGTGATGTTGTAACCAGGTGATGTAATTTCAAGAGATATTCATGACCTTGTCCTTATAGTGTATGATAGAGTTTCCGTCTGTTTCCTGTGATTGGTCTGCAGTTGTTTGCCCTCACCCATACTCACAAGCAATATCATAGGCCTTGTTGGCCCACTCTGTGTCTCTCTCTTGTCGCAGTTCTCTGCTTGCTTTTTTCTCTCTCTGTCTTCTTCTTCCGGAACTCCTCATGGGTTGGGCAGTCTTGGGCACTAGCTCTAGGCCAATACTGCAGCCGTGAATCACAATCAGTTTCCCATCAGAAGTTGCCGGATTGTATCCAGAAGATCCTGGCGTTATTCTGTAGTTTAGTAGGTCAAACTCAGAAAACTTCAGACTTCTTAAGGATGCCTTGACGATCTCAACCATTCTCTCAGCTTCCTCATTACTGGCATAGTAGCTGTAATGTGCTGAATCTTGTAGTCCTTTGAAGTCTCCAAATAGCTTGGAACGGAATTGGTAACGTCAATTGATTGCAGACTCTGGGGTGATGGTAGACGTGAACATATTGGCCTTGAGGTGATGACATTGCTTCTGAAGTGGCTTGTCCTTAGCGTCACTTTGACGTACCTTGACTAATAGTCTACGACCACAGGCATTGTGCTTTTTCTCGACTCTAACAGTATGTGCCAATTCGTTGCTATAGTCGCTCTGGTAGTTCAGATCCACTACTGTCATAGGCTTTTGCACCTGCTTTTTTGCACAGTTGAGATAGCTTGACAACATCGCCACCAAACCGACATCTTGGTTTGTTGCTGCATTCAGACGCTCCTGGTGGTTTCGGGAGCCTGCAAGACTTTGCTTTCAACTGACTTGGAATCAAAAAGCAGCTGCCTCTCACCTTCGTAGGTTTTCTTTGTATCTACCGTGAGGTTGTGTCGTTCTTACAGAGATTTTGATGGGTACTTGGCCCTACGAAGGTATACTGCTGCGGTACTCCTTCACTTAGTAGAGACTAGATCTTCCTCTTGTATATTCTTTACCTCGCCCAGGTAATTATGATGAGGACTGAATTGAAGAACCACTGTAATAGCCTCCTGGCTTCTTCTTTCCATGTAGTCTGGTGGTTTAACAGGTGGATTTGACAGGGCATCAGCCATTCATAGTTCTTTTCCAGGTACGATATTGTGGCAGAATTTCATCAGCCGCAGCTTGAATCGTTGAACTCGCTGTACCCGCATCCAGTTTTTGGACCTGAGAAGAATCACGAGAGGACGATGTATTGTCTGGATGTGAAACTCTGTCCTTTAGCAGGACCTTCTCCAATATTTCACATGTATATGCCGCAGCATACGCTTCTTTCTCAATGTGAGCGTAGTTCCTTTATGTAATGCTCAGTCCTTTAGAGGCGAATGCTACCTGTCCAATGTCTCCTTCCTGTCCTTTGGTAGCAGAACTACCGAACCGTGTAGGCGAAGCATCTGCTGAAACAATAAGTTATTGTTGAAGATCATATAGTGTTAGTGCTATTGCCTCCTGGATGCTCTTTTTCTTCTACCGCTTTGAATAATTGCTTCCTGTGGAGTGCCCCCCCGTCCACTCCGCCGTTTCGTCTTCAAGAAGGTCATGGAGGTTTCAATTTTCTCAAATGATGGGAAAGATGGTATTGTCCTACTTGGTTTGCCATCCCAGAACAGTTTCACTGGTCACTGCCGCTGGCGCTGACATATTGGTGATGGCTGTGACCCTTGTGGGTCTGGCTTGATTTTCTGGCTGACGTTGTGTCCCAAGAACTTGCATTGACTTTGGCTTCAACTCGCATTCGTCGTTGTCGGACAATTCGCTGCTTTCAGGCTCTTGAGAACCCGGTGAGTTACGTTTTTCACAAATCTTTCGTCGCCATTCAAATAAGAACACTTATTATCTTAACACAATGGCATGTATTAGAGCAGGTTCTAAGACAGGTATCAAAACGTGCGATGGTATGCAAGTCAGTGATAACTTTAAAAAAACGCAGGGTGTGGCTCCCCAGCATTTGATTGTCGCTTTAGAGGCAATACAATTTCAGAATTGGCCAATAATAAGGCCGAGAAACGAAGCACGGAGAAAGAAGCGTGCACATAATCAGCCACACATTTCATAATCTCTAGCTGACTATGTGCAGTTATTTTGGTGTGCACCAATAATGATTATACGTAGACAATATTTCTAGATGCAATATTCGGGTATGCTGCGCTAATGTTCAAACGGTAATCGTTAAATTGAATGGTCGAGGTCTCAACAATCGTTCAATGTATCATTGCATTTTTGCACGTACTATCACAATCAATATGAGTGCGAACACCGCTCCGTGTGGCCCGCGGTACTATCAGTGCCCCCTGGCGATTGCTCTTTGAAGTATAAGTGCACCTTGCGGTCGAGACATATCGTCTCTAGCGATCGCCGCACCACTCTGCACCTCCGGGTCGTCTGCTAGCGCGAAACTGTTCACCAATGACGAAACGCATTTTCCGCTGGAAATATGCGCCAGCAGAAATAACTTGTATAAGTATTTTAGAGTCATCTTTCGATTTCGAAGTTTTAGTAGATCATTCCCATTACTCCGATAAAAATACCCGATACTGTCGCCGACGCCTTTGCAGGCATGCATCATATTGTTATCTGAGGTATCAAAACAATCAACTAAGATTGCCTATTATTTACTTCGCTGAGTTTTGCGAGAGCAAAATACCACCAATGCGCAGAAGCAAGAAGTTAGAGTGGTGCGAGCGTGGGTGATACCCTTCATCATGGAAAACAGCGCGAAGAAAACGACGAGGGCGTCCCGTGTGTTTCTTCTGCGTCATCGTCGTTTTTTTCGCGCTGTTTCCCATGATGAAGTGTATTACCCACGCTCGCACCGAGCTAACTTCTTGCCTCTGTGCGTTGGTGGTCTTTTGTTCTCGCAAAACTGACGCAAGGAAATATTAGGCAGTCTTAGTTTATTCTTTTGAAACCTCCGATAGCAATATTATGCGTGCTTAAAGGCGTCGGCGAAGTATCGGGTATTCTTATCGGAGTAATGGCAATGATCTACTAAAACTTCCTGATAAAAAAATGACCCTAAAATAATTATAGAAGTTATTTCTGCTGGCGCACATTGCTAGCGAAAATGCGCTTCGTCATTGGTGAACAGTTTAGCGGTTTCGCCGACCGTTCTTTTACTAGCAGACGACCCGGAAGTGCAGAGCGTTACGGGGATCGTTAGAGACGATATGTCTCGACCGGAAGGTGCACTTACACTTCAAAGAGCCATCGCCAGGGGCACTGATAGGACCGCGGACCACGCGAAGCGCTGTACGCACTCATATTGATCGTGATAGTACAACAAACTTGCCGCGTCGTCAACAGGCACCTCTGACCTGCCTTATCTCAAGTTGAAGTAACAGCAGCCGCAGCTCTTGTCGAAACTTACAAAGCAGCCATTGCGGAATATGAGTCCCTACGCTGAGAAGATATTTCGATGCAACCGCTACGATTAAAGCACTCGGATAATGAACGTGACCAACGTCGAAGGCATTGGCTCACGAAGCTCTCATGGTCCCGCCAGCCCTGACGAATTCCGAGACCCCGGCACCTACTAATCCTTTCCCTAATTGTAACGGCGACGACGCAACTGGACTGCGTGGTAGGGATACGCAGCGCGGTCCTTGGGGACTCGGGAGAATCCCCAGGTGCCGTCCATACGAACCGCTCCCGTAACTCCCCCGAAGCTGCGTGGAGTAACTGAGCAAACTGCTCCTAAGTTTGAGCTCCGGATATTGCAGGGCGGCATTCCCCTGCACTCCCCCTCCCCCTCCCCCTCCCCCCCCCCCCCAAAAAAAAAAGAATTTATTTATGTGTGAGGTTGCTATGAAATAGTTTAATTTTTCGTGCAGATACACATCCCAAGTGATATCTTCATCGTGACCCGCCCATGGCTCATTAAAATTTATTTCTCAATATCGTACAACTAATTGATTGGGAGAGAGGAAATGTTGAATAGCAGAGAAAATGAGTCCAAATTAATAATATATTTTATTTTTGTAAACGCTTACCTGGCACTTAGATTGGCCCTAAATTTTATTGGCCCAAAGAAAGCGCCTTTAAATCCTCCCAATTCAAAGTGCATGTTTTTGTCCAAAAAGCAGTCGCAGAGAGCTTGAGAGTCCTGGGCCGGCTTGCTAGAACAGCGTCTCAGCTGAGACTGGGTGAAAGAAAGCACTGCGAAATTTGGGGCGCGCGAGTCTTGAGACGCTGCTGGAATCCCGCTCAGCTCGTGCGCTGGCTTTGGCAGTGCTTTCTTTCACCAAGTCTCTACTATGACGGTGTTTTAGCAAGCCGACCCTGGTTTGCATGCTTTACTATAAAATCTGAGCGGGAGTCAAGCACGACGAAATTCCATACCACTTCGCTTTACAGTCTATGGTACTGGGAGCGCGGGCTTAATCAGCTTGGAGTGTAAGCGTCAAAACTTACCACACATTTAAAAAATATACGGGATGTTTCAGGGAAGAATTTCAGAAATTATTAACAATAGGGCGGGTGAGGAAAAATGAAAGCCGGTTACAACTCCCTGTAACGCCGAATTGGAGCGCAGCTTTTGAGGAGGAGGAGGGGAACATACGAAGAAGGGGCTATGTCCCTCCTCCTCTCCTGCTCGCTCCTATTCAGGGGAAAATTTTCCGCTAACTTTAGCGGGGAAAATATTGCGCTAGATTCAGCGGGGAAAATTTGTCGCTTATGTAGCGGGGAAAATTTTCCGCTAGATGCAGCAGGAAACATTCTTCGCTAGATCTAGCGGGGAAAATTTTCCACTAGATATAGCGGGGAAAATTTTTCCCTAAATTCAACGGGGAAAATTTTTCGCTAGATTTAGCGGGGAAAACTTTCCGCTAGATTCAGCAGGGAAAATTTTTCGCTAGATTTAGCGGGGAAAATTTTCCGCTAGACTCAGCAGGGAAAAGTTTTCGCTAGATTTAGTCGGGAAAATTTTTCGCTAGATTTAGCGGGAAACTTTTCCGCTAGATTCAGCAGGGAAAATTTTCCGCTAGATTCAGCAGGGAAAATTTTCCGCTAGATTCAGCAGGGAAAATTTTTCGCCAGATTTAGCGGGGAAAATTTTCCGCTGATTTAGCAGGGAAAATTTTCCACTATATTTAGTGGGGAAATTTTTCCACTAAATTTAGCGGGAAACTTTTCCGCTAGATTTAGCGGGGAAAATTTTTCGGTAGATTTAGCGGGAAAATTTTCCGCTAAAATTAGCGGGAAAAATATTTCTTTAGATTTAGCGGGGAAAATTTTCCGCTAGATTTAGCGGGAAAAATTTCCCGCTAGATTTAGCGGGAAAAATTTTCCGCTAGATTTAGGGGGAAACTTTTTCGCTAAATTTAGCGGGGAAAATTTTCCTCTAAATTTAGCGGGGAAAGTTTTCCGCTATATTTCGTGGGGAACTTTACCCATCATGCACCGCGCGGTTACGCCGACGGCGTCGCCGCTCAAGCCGGAAACGAGCGCCTAAGAGCTGCGCTCTAAAAAATACATCTTTTTGGAAATGAACCGTCAGCCATGGGAGACGTCAGGGACTGCAAAAAGAGAACCCAAGTCACTAGCTAAATATTTAACTAAAATTTAGTAATTAACTTTTTAATTTATTAAAATAAACATATGGTTATAATTGAAAACTTGTTGAGTGTCATTCATGACTCCTAATTAGTCACTTTTAGGTAGACTTGAAGCACGTGAAATGCGTGGGAGTGAGCTAAAGTTTTCTCTCGTGGAGCAGCCACAAAACTGGTGTTGCGATAACGCGGATTGTTTTCTTTATTATATGCAAGAAACCCTTGTTTAAAACAGCCAAGTATAACTCAACCAAAACACAATTCTGCATAACAACATCAATGCGTTGCTTATAGCGCGGCGAAAAAGACAAAAACACTCACTTGCCTGTCATCACTGGGCGCTTGTGGCTGCCATTTACTTCAACGTCGCAAAATTATAAACCATTTATGGGGAAAAACAAGTCCGAGGTATTGAGTCGTTGAAAAAACACACTCGGAACTGTAAAACTTGTCAAAAAATCTGATTTGAGAAGTCTCAAAATGTTACCGACGAAAGGTACTGCGAGTAGCATCCTACCTATTAAGTCGAAAGATGAGTGGAGATTACATCGGTACGGCGCAGTAGCAGCCTCCGTCGACCCGACCAGCTGCCGGACAGACCTTGGACAGACAGTGTATCATCACGTGTTTAGGGCACCTTGGCAAACATACAATTTATAGCACACCTGCAAGCTAAAGTCCCCAGATGAGAGCTTCCTACAAGTAGCGACATTCTTAGAAGCGCCGACTGCGTGACGGTGCAAGTTTTAGGAAGCGGATGGTGGTGCACAGCAGAGGTTTGAACTGAATGCCGCCATTTGCTTCCAGCGGAATGTGCTTTGTAATTTGTATTGGTTGTTGTTACTTGCAGAAACATATCAAGGGACTTTACTGCAAGCTGCTTCTCGATCGTAAAGTGCGCAGTTCATGCAAACGCCAAGACAAGCCGGCGTGTGCAGTGGCTGCGTGACGAGGCGGAAAGCGCCCGCGTGCCTGAGTCACAGCCTTTCAGCAGTGCCGCTCATCGTGAGACGCTTGCATCGATCGCCTATGCGACCTACTCGTGCTGACGAAGACGCTACAAATGTCTTCTGTGCTGAAGCTTTGAAGAAACTGTGTCGCCTGCTCTCTCTGGGTTAGCTAACCTCATAGAGTCGGCGCTTCGGTTTGGCTATTATTTTCATCGATTACTGCTGCCGGCCTCACATTTGTCACACTTGGCGTCTTCTGAAAGACCACGTCCTCGCTGTCTTCAGTCTCAGACGCCTCTGAAGCTTCCATGAATAACTCCGCCGAGTCTTCATCGCCAACGGGCCCGGCGACTGCCGCGTAGGTTCCCACAGACTGGCTAGCCTCGTGACCGAACCGACGACACTGGGTGCAACGAGGAACTTGGCACTCCCGCCGAATTTGACTGGTACGGTTGCCTGTGAGGCAGAGTGGGGCACGGACAAGCCAGCACGATTCCGCCAGCAATCTGCGCCTGATGCAGTAGGTCTCCCTTGGTGACGCATTTGCTTTCATGGTGATGAGAACTGCTCGTGTCTTCGACTCGATAAACTCGCACCGTGGTACGCGCCACTTCTCTCCACTCTTCGGTCACCTTCCAGTATAGCGCCAGAGCCTGTACAGTGGCCCAATTTTTTAATAATATCAAGCGAGCGTCGACCGCCGGGACGGGCAGTGCCGTGCCGTGGAGGCGTGCGGCGATACGGGAGAGATTAAGCGCGTGCGCACAAAGCTCTTTCTGGTGGGAGCGTCGTCTGCTAGTCTACTCCGTTGATCTCACACAGCCCCTGCAACGTAGCAAAGGAGGGCAGGCCGCTTGCAATGTCGAAGTGCATCGCCTATTGACGAGCCCCGACTGTTGTTGCTATATCCCTTTGCGTCATGCCACCCACTGACATTCTCACAATACGTGCCCGTGTTTCTATGGGCACTCGAGGAGGCATAAAAATGTGCGCGCGTCCGCTGGTCAAAGAAAAGTGACCATCTGGCTACCTATGTTTGATGACGACAGCAACAACACAGTTTATAGTACAAAACACCAAGCGGAAACCCTGTCTATATTATGTTTTACTTTGTGTTTTACCGCAGCCCACGCCACGAGTCATCTTGGCCAGTCCATCGCTAAACTGTGTCACGTGGCCTTCCAGTTGGCTACAACTGCACGTGGAAGCAGTGTTGAAACCAACTCGTTACAAGTAACGACGTTACTGGTAACGCGTTAGTTTTTCTAGTAACGTACTTACGTACTCGTTAGAATCCCAAATGAGAAACGAGTAAAGTAGCGCCGTTATTATTTTCCGGTATCTCCTATCAAATTACGTTACCTGTTACTCGTTACTTTTGATGAAAAAAGTGGCCACATGATTGTTTGAAAACAGAAGTATTTTTATTCTGAGCCCTACAAGAAGTGGCAAAGAAACCCCAACAAAGCGATGTCTAAACGGCGTCATTTCAAACTCCCCAGAAGACACTTTGAACGTTCCCATGACTGGGCCCAAAAATACGCGTGATTATCGCTTTTCCGAATTCTTGAACGTCCTTGGTGCAGTTTTTGTATCGAAGCTACTAAGGCCATCGCCGACGTGCCCTGAAGCAGCAGCCGTTACGCTGGAAAGAGACATCCGCTCAGAACGCAACAGTCTGCCGCCGACCGAAGGATTCTGCCTAATCGTCCCTAGCAACTCCAGCTGGTCAAATGCTTCTCTTCAAAATATATAAATTCTCGTTCTGTCAACAACAAAAAAGGATAAACTAGAAATTTGGAAGCATTCACGTTCCCACGCTTTGAACCACAACAAGTGGCAAGGCTATCGCAGGATCGAAAGGCGTCCGTCACCAGAAAGACGTCACCATCTTTTAGAATCCCTGCCGCCGTGGTTCAAAGGAGCGGTCTCTCGCTGGGTAACGACTCCCGTTCAGAAGGTCGCCTCCCACTAAATCCTCTCAGCTCAAAAATTAGACGAAAGACTGCGTAACCACTTCGGACGGCACCTTCTTTGTATCGCAGTTATCCCCAATTCCCTGACATTCAAATGCCGAACTATCTATTGCTGGACGCTGCGCCCGCCTTATCCTTGTCGCAGTTCCTGGTTGTGTGGGAAGGCTATACTGTACCATTCTTCTAGAGAGACAGATTCGTATTAGTAATAGTGATGGCTTTCGTCTTCTTCGCCCTTACTTTGCTGCTGCCGGCGTGAAAAAGAAAGAAAGAAATAGGTTTCTGGACGTGGAAGACAAACTTAGGGTACAGAGCTTAAAAACGCTGGCCACCTTTTTTAATCATATATAGCCGCAAAGATACAACGAGTATGCATGTGATTATGGCCGGCGCTATACTTCGTTTATAATAACCAATAATCTTCTTTGGTTATAACTATTGGTTATAATAAGCGATCAGTGTCCTCCTTTCGTTGCTTGTGTAGCCTAAACCTGACTGTGACTAAAACCGGTGTGGCTATGAGGTGTGTTGTTTGTGAGCAGTCCGTGTACTGTACAGTTGCCTCTGCTCATGCAACTTCTGCCTCTAACCAACAAAACCGTTTTAGAACGCTTGTTATAAAAGCCCCTTTTACTGCCATCTCGCACTCACTTTTCGTGCAAGATGGCAACGGCCACCGAAACTGCGTTATTATGGCCCGGGCTAAGAGCTATGTTTAAACTGAGGGAAACGAAGTCAGAAAATTTGCTGCTTAAATGTTTACTCTGTATGCCGAAACTCAAGCTGCTGAGAACATACTAAAACGTCAAACTCTAATTAAAAAACAAAACAAAAAAACATTCAGGTGAGTTTTTTTTTTAATGTCACTCACTTTTTTTTTTGTTAAAATGTCGTCGTTAAGCGTTCTTAGCCAAAAGAATGCACCTGTCTTTCGAGATTGTTTTGTTACTCGCAGTTTTTCAGCTGCATCTCACAATGCTCATTACTGTAAGCTAGCAAAAAAGTAATCAAAAACGGCTTAGTTTAGTTTACTTGTATATTTCAGATGGAGGTAAATGAATCTTGGCAGTTGTATATAAACACGCCTATTTGATATTTGTTTCAGTTTGCGATTTATTTAGAGTTTTTTTTATAGTAGTTCGTGATGCAGTTTATTTAGTGAATATTTCGTTGTTCCACACCATTGATAACTAGAAATTAACAGCGGTGCTTCGCATCAGTCCTATTTGTTTTTCTTTTCCGCCAGTCCCTCCATTAGAAGAAGATATCGGAGTTCGTGGTAATTTCAAAAAAAGGAAAGACCGAGACTACAACTCACATTCCCGACACGCCCTTGCTGAAGCAGAGGAAGATCGACCATGTGCATCAAGCTCCCGTTTCTCTAGAAGTGTTCGACAATCTTGTAGAGACGTTTGTGGTTGAGACTCTAAAGCCATTTACTAACAGCTGTCATATTCTAACAGCGAAGCACAAAGTAACGACAAACTAACGAAAAAGTAACGTCCGTTAGTCATGGAAAGTAACGACACCGGTATTTGTTACATTTGCAAAATGGTAACAGAGTTCTGTAACGCGTTAGCTTTTTTCAAGCTAACGAGTAACGCTATTCGTTACTTTATTTTCGGTAACCGGCACAACACTGCGTGGAAGCACGATGTCACGTGGCAGGGTGAAAGCACTGGATTCGGTTTGAGGGCTCGTAGTGTTAGCTGCGGTATATAGTTTAATGCAACGTTGCATTGAGTTTGTCGCGTCACCGTATTTATCATTTTTGTTGGTGCTCACAAAGTAAACGCAAACATGAAATAAAAAAAGCTAAATTAAACTCGCAGATGACGCGCGGTTTATGCCCCGCCTGAGCAGTATCACGCAGCAACGCTGTTCAGAGTTTGTTAAAGGCGGTTAGTATGCAACAGATACATAAACAGAGGCTGAGTGCTGGCAGCGGAGTAGGCTTGCAGACGACGCTCGCAACGGAAAGAGCTTTGTGCGCACGCGAATAATCTCTCCTGTGTCGCCGCACGCCTCCACGGCACGGCCGGCTCGGCCTGTCCCGGCGGTCGACGCTCCCTTGATATTATTGAAAAATTGGGCCACTGTACATGCCTCGTCGCCAGGGAAGTGATAGGGCAGCCAGTAGATATTTCAGACGTACAACCTCGCCGTTCGGGTCGAACACAAGGCAGAGTTTTTCCTTCACATGGATTTCTCGCGCTTCGAGCAGCTTCCTTTGCTTCGTTGTTTTTGAATGGAGAGTTTTCTTAGATCGTTTGCGCTGTCCCGCAATGCTCTCCGCAAACTGCTATCATACCCAGAACTCTACAGCCAAGGCCATAGGCGCGCAGGCGCTGTAGCGGCTTCTTCGTTGTGGAGGACTTAGAGGAAGGGGAAACGCGGTCTACGAAAACTTCCTTATGTCGTAAGTCACACGTTGTTGAGTTGGTACGAGCCCAGAGAAAGCACGTCGGCCAGCAGTCCCGCTTGGCTCAATGCGTCGTGGAAGTCTTCGACTCGGTACGGACGTCTTCTGGTGCCCCCGTGAAGGAACACAGATTTTAAGCACAGTTGGTCCAGTTGGAAGAGGTGGCAGATGAACCGAATAGTCTGACTTAGCAGAAGATACGTTATCGCCACGGCCCGACTGGGCCGTTATCGCCGCTCCGACGGAGCTCGACATTCTGCGTCCGTTTGCGCCGGCGGCCGGAAGTAGAATCTGGCCATGTGTGCCGCACTTCCTGCTCACTGGCAGCAAGAGCACGAGAAGCGAATGAGAAGGCGATGCGAACGGGGAACGATAACGATATCACGTTCCACTCTTAAATGCGAAGTTTATTGGGGTGGTGTTTAACAGAGGTGTGGCAAAAATACGTCTATTAGCGGTGAGAGCGAACACAAGCGTCGCTGCGGTCGCCGCGCCCTGATTGGGTGAGGTGTACCGTGACGTCAGGGGAGGACTCCGCTCCGCGATCTCGCATCGGCTCGCTTCCCAGCACCGGTTTCCTGGTTCGGCGTTGTGTGCCGCAAGCTCTTCGAGGAGCTGGACCTCGTTCTACTCGGTGTAAAAGACATTGAGTTAGGCCGATAATGGACGTGCTCCCGTACATTTTATAAGCCTGCTTGTCACTTTTACCTTTAAAATTGGGCTACAAATCCCGAAAGCTATCGGCAGAGGCAATTCCGCCGATGAAGCTCCTCGTCCGTCCGCACGATACAGAGCAATTTTGCGTGGAGTTGGTGAAGCGGTGGCGCCAGTGTTTCAGACGCTGGAATTTTGTTTCTTGCATGTTCACGATTTAGGACGATATTACATCTCGCTTTCAAAGCATTTGAAGTGGCATTTATATCATGGGCCTTTGGGTGGTCGGCAAATAGCTCGCGACCCCGACTCTGCGCTGCCACTCTGCATGCGCTGGTTCGCAGATATTTTAAAGGCCCTGCGTCTGATTGTCTTTGAAGTGCTCGTGGAACAAGGTTGTTGTACATTAACGTAGCTTCTTCGTGAATGAATTATACGGTTTATACACGTATGCAGGCATATTTCTATGAAGATGCACAATTACTGGGAAATTAGTTTGTATGGTAGCAGCAAAAACGGCCGAATTGTCCCCAGTTGCCTGTATGGTACGTATTAAAGTGCCCAAAATAAGCACACGTAACACTCACCGTAATTTGTAATGTTTATACTTTTTCCTGGCATTCTTTATTCCAGACTTTAGTATTCGGAAAATACACCGTTTAGTTTGAAATGTCATTTCCAATGAAAAGAGACGTGCTGCAGGTATACCAAAGCTTTCTTAGCCTCCAAAATTCCCTACAGCTGGACTCTTTGACAACAGAGGAAAACAGGAGGAACAGCAAGCATTCGAACTGCTGCCCAGTGGTAGATGCAGCACTAGTAGAAGAAAATGTAGAACCTGCGAAGGGTGACCGTCTACGTGAGAAACGCTTCTGGTATTTTAGCTTCAGGACAATTTGATTTAGGTAAAATCTCAATTTTCGAGCTTAAGAGACTAATAACGAGCTAGACACCTTCGCTTACGTTTGTTATACATTACCTGACGGTTGATATGAACAAGTCCACAGATACCACCCGTGTAGTCCATTGAAAAACTATCCGAATCCAGCAAAGGTCAAATGCGAGCAATGCATACATATAAATATTCCTTGTTTTTTTTTTTACTTTGCCCCTGCACTTGGGCTGTCTTACTTGTGATTCTCTCCCCATGGCCTCATGACTCTATTCAGCATGATGCTCGAGCAGCATGCAGCTTTTCTGCTTCGGCGATCTTGTTTAAAAACAGAGATACAAAAAATTGTATACATAACCTGCCAATTCATTTAGACAATTGGCAGCATTTATTGTGTAAAATGTAAATCTATAGTGATGCTACTGCAATTGTGGCCATATTTCTTTATTTTCATATACCAGCTGTGATTCATGCGTTGCCTGCCCTGTCAACCATCATTAAAATGTTGGTTGAAGTTTCGCCTGCAGCTACATGTTATACCTCAATAAAGCCACATATAAAAATTTACACTTCCTACGAAAAACACGGGGAAAAAAATTCGATAGAAACGAGCGCGCCGACAGCTAGCGTCGTCACAGCCTCCACAGGGCGAGCGGGGCGAGTCGGGGAAAATCTCTCCTCGCCGTGACGTCACCCCGGTTTGCTGTAAGGGGGCGCCGTGCGAACTTCTCGGGGCTAATAAAAGAGCTGTCTCTCAAAACCCCAGCAATGTGATAATTAAGCGCCACAGATGTTTTTAAATGTATAGGCTTTAAAACATATCTATCTATTTGAAGAATCTTAAGACGCCCATCTTTCATGGGTAGGGACTCTTGTCATGGTTTCACGTGTCTTTTTTTTATAACTATTTGCGAACGCGTCACTTTATGCGTTATTCCTTCTCCTGACGGTATGATTAAAAACACTTTGCTGACTTATGCGATGGATGCATTCCTAACGATTTTGAGAACATTCAAAGCTGCACCTTAGGGTTAGCAAACAGGATAACTGGGCGAGTCGGTCCTTAGGGTGTTCCTTGCAAAACAACTGGAACCTAGAAAATACGGATTCTTGGCTCGTAGAACATGATAACTACCGTAACCACGCAATATTAATCACGCGTTATGAGTTTGGATTATTTAAAGTAGTTAGAGGACGTTTTGGTTAAGTTTTCTTACACGCAGATATTTTTGTGACGGCCAATGGTCCTTGTTTCTTACCCCTACGGCGCTGTCCTTTTTGTTTTCTTCCATCTGATACCGACGCAATATGCTACACCAATTTAAACTGATACACGATGTAAGGAACTAGAAATGTCTACCAGAACGTTTTCAGGAGTTAAGGCTATAACTACTTCCCCTTTTTCAATTTCTTTTTTGTTGTTTATATGGACTGAAAACAAAAAAAAACACACCAATAGCTGTGAATATAACAAAGATCAGGGACCCACTCTAAGGTGCATACGGCGTGCAATTTGATTTGCTTCTTGCGGACCTGGTGGATATCTTTACCTCTCCATACTCACACAATTGTTTTTGCTTACCCTCAAGCAATGACGAGGAGTGCTCCTTCCGCGCTCACTAGTTTCCTCTTGATATGTGCACCCCTCCTTGTATTTCGTTGCGCCAGAGGCGTATCTTGGAGCACTTGCTCGCCGTATTTAGCAAACATTACATCTGTTTATTAACGCTTTTTTCTGCAGCGTTATTGAGTTTGTTTCACGGCTAATCTGAATGCTTCATTTGCCTGAAAGGGGAGACGCTGCCACCACGGGAGCTATCACCAGAAAAAACCGTATCGCGGCGCTGGAGCCTCGTGGGGATGCCACAGGACGGTACTTTGAACGCCTCTCCAATCAATCTTTCACGGCTGGCGGGGTGACAGCCAATGAAGTTTCGCCATACCGGGTTCCTTACGCGTCACGCTTCAACAATTCAATAACTCAGTCGACCAAGCAGGTCAGGGTCACCGATCTTGACCACCAATCCTCAACAGTATCGTGACAGGTTTAACAGACGTAAAAAGCAATCGAGGTGTTAATTCCAGCTTTCTGCGCTTATTTTTGAAGGCTTCGAGGATTAATTTAAATCATCATCAGTAATTATTAAAAAAACAATAAAAGCTACATTAATCATTGTGTATTCTGAAAAAAAAACCAACTGAAATTGCGAAGCGGCATGAAAAACGATAAAGAGGTCTGTATTCTTGCATGAGGGCTTCTCATCGCCCATCCTGTCAAGTAAAATGCATCATTCACGTGACCAATGCATAATTTTAAGACGCCTTAAAAACCGGGATAAAGGGCTCAAGTGTCGAAATGATTATCAATGCGAGAGACTGTTTAATATATGGTGGTGTAGATTTCTTTTTAATGATCTTACAAGTCACAATGTTTCGTTTTTGGTGAAATAGCGATGCGAGCACGCGCGTACGCCAGAAAGCCGAGCTATCGCTTGGAATGATTAGTGGGTAGAGCTTAAGCTAGCAGCTTTTGTCTCCACTGCACCTGTCAAATTCGTTAAAGCGCAGAATGCCGGCGTCCGGTGTTTGGCTTTCACATTTGAACGTGTTCGACGAGTGCAGTGGAGACAAAGGCAGCTGGCTTTAGGTCTACCCACTAATCACTTCGAATCAGAGCTCGGCGTTCAGACATCCTCTCTCGTCTTCCCCTTTCCTTTAGTGTCTCGGCCCATTAACTTTTTTTTGACGTCACATTTGTTCGTGACATTAAATCTCTTCCATAACCTCATATCTCTGCAAACTTCCTTCCCCGAGCAAACTTCTCTCAAGCGAGTTATAAATACGCTCCTGGTTCAAGGCTTTACGGAACGACGTGGTAGCAAGTCGTGTATTTCCACTAAAGTATAATTTATTTAACAATAATCACTGACAGAATAAGAAAGGTAGCGTGACTCTTTCTAAAGGCCGGTTCAGACACTTGCGTTTGAGTGCGTTTGACTGCGTTGCGGCGAGAACCGAAAGCGAGTCACCGGCACATCTGTGTTTCGTATGAAGCGTGGAATCCAATTCAAGGAATCTTCTTGGCACGCGACATAAGAAGCAGGGATGTCCTGGTGTCTCGCTGCCGCAACGCAGTCAAACGTGGTCAAACGCAACTGGGTGAACTAGAGTGCTCTCGATGTCCCTCTGTTTAGGGTGATGCCATCGTTTGTAGTACCGGATGCCGACAGCACGCGCTCACAGGAAAAATACAAAGAAATCGCAGGAAACAAAATGTCGCTGTAGCACAGTTAACGCCACGAGCGCGTGCAGGGACACGCTCTTTCACGCGCTTGAGAACAAAAATAAAAATAAACGTTGGAAACAAAATGGCCAGATGTCATCACCCCAAGCAAAGCGCACATGAAGGCACCCTAGTGTGAACCGGGCTTAGCACCCGGTTTCCATCGAGCGCTTCGTGTCTCCCGCCGTGCTTTGGCTTCGCGCGTGCGCTCGAGAGCAGGGGACGACGAAGCGTTGTCGAAAGTAAGAAGCTGGTGCTCGAAGCTCTCTCCCGTGGTTCTCATCCCTCGATGACTATTAGGTCCCCCTTCGGCTGCTGTTTCCTCTGCCATTTTTATTGGGAGGCGCGTATTGGGAGGAAGCATTATCAATTATTGTTTACACCTGCAAGCAGGAGATGCAGAACTGGAATAGCTTGCCGAGAGGCCCGGCAGCATGAAGTCCCCACAACCTTTCCCAAAGCCCAATAAAAGACATAAACTACGAGAGAAGATCCAAATGACGGTCGCGCCCCTAGCGGCTAAATTCACATCTACGCCGATGGAGACAGCAACCATGCAGATGCTTGCGTTGTGTTTTGACGCATCGCATCGACCACATAGCCGAAGGTTGGGTCCCGTTCAACCGGGCCCCGTATTGAACAAGTGAAGTCAAACGCGGACGCACCACTCGTGATTCTTTTGAGTTCACCTTTATCGAGTGAGCGCGAGGAAATATTGGCACGAGTCGTGACTAATTTTTGCGTTGCACTCAATCGAGAAGAATGATATATAGAATCCCGTGCAGAGGCCTTGTTTTGGTAAACGCAACACTCTAGAAAAGAAGGGTGGTTGTTTGGGCGAGTTGGTTTGACATCTTATACAATCTTGTGCGCAGCAAGGACGAGGACAAAAGGAGAGAACAGGACACAACAAGGCGCAACTTACAACTGAATTTTATTGAATACGTGTTCCGGTAATTTATAGTCCCATCATCGTCACAATGACAACAAACAAAACGACAAAAGCAAAAGAAAAACGACCATCACAGAGCATAATTGGAAAATAACACTATCTCGTTCTCAGGAAAAACAATTCCTTCTCCGATAATGCAATCGACGGCATGGCAACACACGTGTCTCCCAAATAATCAATGTGCTCGGCTTCTACGATTTCGCGTGTTAACGCTGACTTGCATTTCCCAATTTTTACGCAACCATCCAGCAGTGGGGTACAACCGCATGTTCTGCAATGCAAGTCAAGAAAGCCACCGTTCTTTTTCTGCACGTTGTTATTGTGCTCGCGGAGCCGATCATTTAGGCAGCGCCCAGTCTGCCCGACGTAGTGGTTGCCACAGGACAACGGAATGCGATAAACCACACCATCTGTACAGTCGACAAATTTCGTTCTGTGTTTCTTTTCACATCCGTGTTTGGCACGCACGCCAGGCTTTGATAGTTTGCACAGGTCCATGAGCTTATTGGGCGCAGAAAACACTACCTTTACATTTGATCGCATTGCTATTTTCTTTAAATTGTGCGACACTCGGTGTATATACGGTATCACAACCACTTTTCCTTTTTCTCTTGCCAGCTGGCTCTCATCGTTTTCCACGAGACAGCGCTTTCTTAGAAGGCCCTCCGCGACCGCCACAAGAATGTGTCTAGGATACCCAGCTGCAAGCAAGCGTAAAACTTGCTGATCAAAACCACTGGGGATCATATGCTCACAGGACTTTTTTAGTGCATTGGTGAAACACAGGTTCACAATACTTCTTTTGACTAGCTTGGAGTGGGCTGAATGAAACGGAAGTAACGGCTTATTCGCTCGTGGCTCATAACACCAACAGATGTGGTCGTCGAGAAATACAAATCTGATGTCAAGGAAGCGAATAGTGTTTTCCACAGGTATCTCATGCGTGACCTCGAGTGTGCCAAAACATTCCTTAAAAGTAGTCAGGGTTTTGACAGTCTCTGCTTCAAAAGCGTTTGTGTCAGAAGCGATGAAAATTAAAAAATCATCTACGTACCTAAAAACGTTTTTTACCTTCGATCCCTGAAGCCGGGTGTTAAGAGTACTGTCAAGTTGTGCTAAATATAAATCGCTTAGAACAGGCGCGATACACGAACCGATGCATATGCCCTGTTTTTGCAAGTAAGGCTTGCCTCCCCACTGAATAAAAGTTGTTCGAAGATAAAAACTGAGCAATTCTAAAAAACCGCTGCTTGACATCCCTAGCTCGTTTTGAAAGGCTACCACTCCAAACTTGTCGATGCACTCTTCTACACACGAAAGCAAGCCGGAATGTGGGAGGGAGTAATAAAGGTCTTTCACATCGACCGAAAACGCCCTCAGAGCGTTTCCTTTTGAGTTTTTACGAAGTCTAGAACTTCTTCAGAGCATCTGACGAGAAAAGGGTCGTCAACGCGTAGCATATTAAGTTTCTCTTGAAGATATAGTGCGATTGATTTTTGCCACGTGCCTCTTTCGGAAATTATTACGCGTAACGGCATTTCTAGTTTGTGGGTTTTCGCACTGAAGAAAACATCTAAAGAGTCGCGCGTGCTCTTTTCAATGCTCCTTACAACACTACTGAGTTCAAGTTCTTTGCACAGTTTTTTTGCTTCCACCTTTAGTTTTGGCAGCGACACACTCCCATGGCAATTAAACACCTTCTCAACAGCTTCCAGGGCTTTTTCATTGTACATCCCATGCGAACACGTATTCAATAAAATTCAGTTGTAGGTCGCGCCTTGTTGTGTCTGTTCTCTCCTTTTGTCCTCGTCCTTGCTGCGCACAAGATTGTATAAGACTCTAGAAAAAACGAACTGGACACAGTGCCCCCTATAGTTCGATCTCCTCGCAAATAGGGGACAGCACCACAATGGCGCGCCCCTAGAACACCCCAACATGGCGAAAACGTAACGCTGTGCCAGCCGTACCAGCATCGCTCAAAATGGGAGCGCACAGGAGCCTCTCTTGCAAACTGAAGTAAAGAGCGCTCGTGCACAGCTTTGATCGGCGTGCAATGTGCTCGAGCGCCCATCCGCCTGTAACTTTGACTGCATGGTCAGAGAAAGTTGTCCAAGAGTGTACGCCTATGCAACTGGGATCTAGGCTTAACCTCGAACCATTCGCTGCGGTAAGGCCACGGTGGGTGAGGCGGACCTACTTCCAGCCAGGACGTTCGCTGCTTGTCATAGAATGTCGCCATGCGTCGCTTGCTTATGCGCACACCACTGAGCACGAAAAGATATAAAAAAATTACAAATCAGACTGGGTTGTTTTTGATCGCGAAAGAGCACGAACAATGAAATAAAGAACCTAGAGCAGTAACAAAACGAAAAATTGGAAAAATACTTAAAGTTTCAACACTCTCAGTCAGAATGCGCCAGAAGACACGTGGCCGTTGCATCAACGATGGCTGCGCTGTCTGGAGCTTTGGCTTTCATCAACGTGTTGGAACAGAGGCTGCGATCGTTATAAAGTCCTCTCCAAATCTTCAACATGCCCCATCCTGCATCGAAATAAAATTGGGTTGTGTGTATATTTATAAAGCCTGGACCTTGGTCTGTCTCAACGGGCGACGAGTCTCCCAGCTTTAGATGAGCAATTTAGCCAGTGCGGTACAACCGCTAGCCTGGGGTTTTTAATGTGCATCACGCAGTAGTGAAACACGACCGCACGCCAGTACGGTGCTCATCCAGATCGAAACGGGCAGGTGTGGGGATTGAGCCCAGGATCCTGGGTTCTGCAGCGCCAGCTTTCACTCCACGTGCTCCGAGCTGGTGTGCGCTAGACCACTCAGCCGCAATCCCCATCCTACGGTATTTGAGGACCACTACGATTTGTGTGTGCATACCTCCCCCTGCGTTCCGAAACAGTGTATCGCTAACGCTGCCTGTCGGCGATACACGAGACGCCGCCATCTTGTCATCGCGCAACCCAATGACGTGCCCTTGGCGTACCCCAGCACGGCGGAAACGTTACGTGGCGTCAGCATCGCTCAAAATGGCAGCTTGCACAGAGCCTTTCTTGTTAACGTGTATAAGGATTTTTCACTGGCGGCCATAGCTGTGTGCGCGACTGCTGAGCGCGTGCTGACGGCGAGATTTCTGAAGTTCTTTTGCAACGTGCATTCCACACCATCAAGATTGAAGGTCTTAGCAGCCTACTAATGTAGAGCTCGTTCTGAGTATGCGCTCTAAACATCGCCCTGAAATATGGCATCCTCTGAATACCTCTATTGACCTTTCCAAAAAAGGGCTCCTGGCCCGTTCCATTTGGAGTGTTCGTGAGTATAGTGTGTGATTTGCTCGCTTTCCGAATCGACGAACATGCGCGTGCTGGGATGGAAAGATCGCACGCTGGCCGGGGACTTGAAAATATTCGACTGACGTTTGATGTTGGGCGGTTCTCGAGAAAGCAGCATAGCGGCAGCCTACACGACCAATGCCCAATTCACATTCAGCAAAATAATAATAATATTAACAAGCTAGCACGCTGTTTTGTTCTTTGCCATTGGAGTAAAAACAACAACATTCCTCGAGTACTGATGTCACTGCTAGGAACTAGAAATTTCGAGGAAAACCACCTCGCGTTTCTTGAGGAAACGTGGTTCTAGCCAAGAAAGAGCTAGCCTGTCTTGAACAAACACACTCAGGCGTGTTTACATGCGCGACAGCTGATCTTCGGCGCAGGATGGGGCGTGCTTGACGCCGAAGCTCCTCTTGCGATGGGCTCTCCAGATGGGGACAAGCGTACTAAAACACGCAAGCAAATAGACGAGCGATCGTGCCGGCAGAGTCGGATTGTCAAACGAACCGGTCTACTCTAAGTCAATTTCCCCGCGAGCCATCGGCTGCTGAAGCTATCTCCGCCATATCGACTTCCTCGGTCATTTACTCAGTACGGTTGCCTCTACAAGTGAGTCTCGTCCGGCAAACCTCGTCCTTTGATCGAATTCCGAATATCCATCGGAAAATAGCTCGATTTTTCCAGTGCGTAGTTTTTCGCTTTCTCTTCGGATATATTTTCCGGTTTTATATATACAGGGTGTCGCAAAAGAAAATTTACAGGTTTTTTTTTCCCCGCAAAAATAAACTACGCTGCGTCGACATCATTTTCCACCCGAAGGTAGCGCTAGAGGTCACAACCAGATGCCAAAGTTCCAGCCCGATCCGCTAAGTTATTCGAAAGTTATAAGTGATTTTCCGAAAAGTTCAATGGGAAAATGGCGGCCAACGGAGTTTTCAGACACGGAGCTTTATGGCGCCAGAAACCGAAAACGGGCAAAAATGGGCTACATTTTCCCATTGAACTTTTCAGAAAATCACTTATAACTCTTTGGAATAAGGTATCGGATCGGAAGCTGAAACTTTGGCATCTGGTTGTGACCTCTAGCGCTACCTTCAGGTGGAGAATGAGCGTTTGGCGATGCCTAGTTTATTTTTGATGGAAGAAACCCTGTAAATATTCTTTGTGACACCCTGTATACTGGCTGATTCAAGGAGAGGCCAGGCTCTTTAAATCGACCGCCGGAACCTGGTTTCTTACCTATCGCGCTACGACTTTGTGCAGCGTTGCCCACAGATGGTGCATTTTTTTTGTAAAATTTGGAAAGAGCAATTTACTCGGGAAGGCAAAGAAAGGAAAAAGGCTTAGCTGCTATGTAAGCAGCGGCGCCACCGGTCTTCATACAACGCGGCGCCGCTTCGCACGGGAGACAAGAGATGGCGGAACGAACGCGACCAACGAACGAGCATACGGCGCCGAGAGCCGGCGTCTTTAGCAGGACCATTCTTCGACTCAAAAACGGAGCGCGTTCTGCAGGCGGCGACAATCGGAGACCGGAAACAGGCGCGGTAACAACAAGGAACTGCAAAGCAGACGACATCGGTACCCCGGAAAAAACAGTCAAAATATCCCGACAAATCATTTTTCTGATCAATTAAGTGTCCATTCAATATATTTTCTCAGTGAGGAAGATAAAATAATGCATTGGCAACTGATATCAGAAAAGCTCGCGCCGCTTTTGAGTCGAAAAGATCGTCTACTAAAGACAGCAGACTCTCTGCGACGTATAGGCTCGTTCGTTGGCGGCAGTTGGCGTCGCGACCGCTTGCGCCATCCTTGTGTCCCGCGCGAAACGGCGCCGTGTTGTTCGGCGACCTGGTGGCGTCGCTGCGTTTCCATTGGAGCTAAGCCTTTTCGTTCTTACTTTTCCTCAGGTTAGTTCGCTCTTTGCAAGTTTTACAAAACAAACTGCACCATCTGTGGGCAACGCTGCACAAAATCGTAGCGCGATAGGTTAAGAAACCGAATTTTGCGGTTGATTTGAAGAGCCTGGCCTCACCTGAATAACCCTGCATATATACAAAGTGTCACAAAAAAAATTTACAGTTTTTTTTATCGCAAAATAAAGTAGGCTTCGCCGAACGCTCATTTTCCCCCAGAGTAGTGCTAGAGGTCACAACAAGATGCCAAATTTTCAGCCCGATCCAATACCTTATTCAAAGGTTATGGGTGATTTTATGAAAATCTCAAGGGAAAATGGCGGTGACGGGTTTTTGAATGCATGGACTCTGGACGTCATGACCGAAAACTATGGACAAAACATTCCATGTTCCCATTGCAATTTTCAATAAATCGCTGTAACTCTTGAATAAGGTATCGGATCGGGCTGGAAACTTGGGCATCTGGTTGTGACCTCTAGCGATGCCTTTGTCAGTGGAAATGATCATTCGGCGATGCCTAGTTTATTTTGCGTACAAAAGAAAAAAAGAACCTTACATTTTGTGAGCACCCCTATACATCAGATAAAGAGAGAGAGAGAGAGAGAAGAGAGAAAGGGCGCGACAGAATAAATAGACGTTTAGCCAAACTACAACCAATTATTGATCCGCAGCCAATAAGATCGTGGCTGCGTAAGCCACGCCGCGCTTTCGCAAACTGTCGCTGACCATGGCCGAGAAACTGAGGGGAGGAGACGAGCAGAGGACGTGAAAATGCCGGGCTCTATACGTTGTATCACTAAAACCGGCAGTGGACCGAAGGCGGCTGGGGGAAGGAAAAAGAGGCAAGCATAATGGTGGGCTGCGGAGGAAAAGCAAAACCTCCTCTCCCCCGCAACGTTCCCAGTTCTCGCCCTTTCTCTCTCACTCGCCGTTACCCTCCACTCTCTCCCGGCCTTCCTAGTGCCTTCCCCTTCTCCCCTCACCCAGCGCTGCCTTTGCGTTTACTGCACGGTTTTAGTGAGACAGAGTATAGTTGGAATGATTAGTGGGTAGACTTAAAGTTCGCTGTCTTTGTTTCACTGCACTCATGGAACGCGCTGGAATGGGACGCGGCATCCGGTGTTTGGCTCTCGTGCTTTAACGCCTTCGCGAATGTAGACGAGACAGAGGTAGCTTTATTTCATTGTAACGTTCGCACCAAGTTCTTCTTCTGCTTGTGAATACCAGGGAAACACTCGAGTTAAAGATCTTTCGTAGATCGCTGCTTAGCTCCGAATCTCGGAGCGGAGGTAGACGCTGCTACTGAGCATGTGCACCGCTAGCTTTTTCCGAATAAAGATCATTTCCGGAGGCCATAAGCTAGCGGGGTGGCGGGTGAGCTTACGGCTTACGGTGCCTCGTCAGCTTACAGGTGGACGGGTTATCTACTCATTTCTCTTAATACAATAATTTATTTTTACAAAGACTACCATAATACGGGCGTATGAGAAATGAACGTAGTGTTGCAGGACATTTTTGAAAAATATCAAAATTATTTTTATTGATTTCTGGATAAGTGTAGAGAAAAAGTTACGTGAAAGTAATTTGTAACTTAACGAGTACAGTAATCCGCTATTGTTCAGCGAAAGTAATTTGTAACTGTTATCCACTACATTTTAGGTTCGTTAATTTGTAATTGTAATCCATCACATTTTTCAAGTAACGGCACACATCTGCTGTTGCTGCTTTTAGTTGTGAAAGTGACTCGCTTCAAATACCAGTGTGAAGCGTTGATGTCGGCCAGATACATTTTTGGTTGCTTCTCCTTCATTATTTTCAAGGGCCAAAGACAACCATGTGAAGTAGCAACTGTGCTCAGGTCGGATTCTAGGTATTAGTGTCCGCTGGTCGGTGCTTAATAAATTGTACTCACTGGTCACCATATTGAGCTGACAACTCAGGGTGACTTCTTTTTATCAATACGATCACCATTTCAGGTGGTGGTATTGTGGAAATACTCGCTCGTGCTGGACAATGTGCATGTTAACGAAGTTGATTCAATCAACTGATTGGAGCAGAAATGAAAATATAAGTCGAAACAACAGAAAAGGAAAGGACGACGTCTCAATAATATTTATTTATTTTGAGTCGTCGTCATGTCCCTTTGTTCCTTCGACTTATATGTTCGTGTCCTTGCCCTAATCTCATGTTTAGTAAAGATGGTTAATATTCACCAGCTCGGCTGCACCCTTACTATTCATCTCTAACAATCTGCATGTTGGAAGTGTCGCGAGCTCGCCGTCGGCTGTTCTCAGTAAGCGAGCTTGGCTGGCCAGTGAATATTAACTATAGAATGAGTAAGATTTAAGAGCCATAATTCGCACGGATCACTCATGCACAAACTCTCTTAGCTGCCTTCACTCTATGACTGGGCATCTCAATAAACGGACCCGAAAATGAGGTCCAAGCGTTCTGTTCGTGACTTTCGTATCTACGTAGCTGCAAGAGTTTTTCGACATAAAACACCTAACATTGTTTTGTTGCATTTCATATGTCTCGGTTCTTGACTTCACAAACTTCTACCCTCGCGATAATGAACTCGGATCTTCTATCGGCTTATTCTCCAAACGAATTCTGTCTACGGTTGTATCCCTGCTATATTTTTAGCGTATTTAAAAACGCCCGCATGAGACGCTGCGTTTCCTGCCATTTTCATACGCTTGCATTCTCAGTCGCCGTTGATTTGCCGCTGCTTCTCCTGAGCACCTGTGGCACGGCACATTCGCGCAGCTGCTGTTTGCTGCTGCGTGCCCTCGTGCTCGATGAGAAGCGCACTCAACGGGGCTGGGCTCAAGGACAGCGCTTTATCTTTGAGCACTGGGCACTGCAGGGATATAAATCCGCGAGCAATCGCGGTAGATGCGTAGTTAACGGCATGGCATCGCTGGGGTCCATGATCATACGTCCGCGAAAGTTGCTCTGCAGCTAAACGGCGCGGCTAGCCTGTTTTCATTAGCTCATGCGCCTTGTGTTTAATAGTTCACTGCCTGGCAATCTTCTTCGTCGGCCATTGAATGATCACTATGCATTGCTCTGATATGAGCTCGTCCAAATTGCTCATGTCCCCTTAATAGCATGTCGTTTTGACGTGGCTCGCTTGCTGTCGCCTGTCTTCGTCATTTCTGCAATCTCCATGCAGCAAACGTTTGTGAAATGGATGCTCATCACCAGCGATATAGTATCGTGCGTCATCATTGATGCGCTGACTCGCTCTCTGACTGGTTACAGCGTCGAAACATGTCTTGCATAATGAAGTTCTATCTCGATAGCGCTAGCCAGAACCGAAACGGCCGTAAGCATAGACAGCGCGGGAGGTCCCGGTTCAGATATTGCCATGGATGACTACACGGAGATTAATATAGTCGCTCAGCGCCTACTTGCCTCTGCCCTGTAACTTTAATCTCTTTGTTGTCTGTGATGTATTTCAATGAGTCGTTGTAATACAGCAACCGTCTGGACACAATCGACTTCTTTTTTGCTGTTGGCTCCGGTTCTTGTCTACCTTTCTGTATGCCACT
Source organism: Ixodes ricinus (assembly GCA_037355805.1). Lineage (NCBI taxonomy): Eukaryota > Metazoa > Arthropoda > Arachnida > Ixodida > Ixodidae > Ixodes > Ixodes ricinus. The sequence continues at coordinate 28,419 of JAZHYW010032733.1, forward strand.
CTGGGCTCTTTATCGAGTACATAAAATACGGATGCCAGGTACAAGCTGTTACTTAGCACCCTTGCCCTGCACAATGCAAATGTACCCTTTCTCAAACCATAAGAGAGCACCCGATAATAGCACATACCTCATTTCTCAACCCGTGTATCCACGGCTGGAGGCCAGGAAACGCACTTTATCCAGTGGTAATGAGAGATACCGTAGGCGCCAGTGCTCCGTGGCAACCGTAGTGTACTCCTGGACGAGATCGGTCTGTCGGAATCAACAGAGCCGCATAAAAAAAAATGCTAGCAGCCGAAATAAGTAGCTCGTTGTGCCTTTAAAGTTGCCAAGGCAGAATTTTCTATACAATCTGTAAATCGCATTAGAATTACTGACCTTCATATATTTTTCTACTTTATTTTAACCTTATCAGTATCATGGCCTTTCAGCGTTATTAACACGCAGCATACGAATCAGTTTTCAGCAGCGGTACTGAGCCGCATCATCAGCAGACCGTTGGTGAGGCGGAGTGTTGTCATCCGGATCCAGGTACGAACGTCATATCCTTGTTTTAGTCTGAATCTGACTTGTGTGTCAATTGATTATAAAATGCCTAAACAAAGTCGGGCTTAGAAATCCATGTCAAATTAAGGATCATACGCCTTTCGGGGAGTAACGTTTACACCCAGAAATATCTTTAAAGTAGCTTCAGGCACGGCAACTGCCTTGGTTCTGCCCAAAGCGTACATACACTCTTAGAAATAAGGGTGTGTAGGGGTGTCTACTCCATAACACCCAATACCATTGAGGCGGCAGATCCACTCGACATTAAGTTGGCGATACTAACTTTTACGGGCGGCTTGATGGCTGTTAGATATATGACGTTCATATAGTCTAATCTGCATATCGTTAGTAGAAAACACTGCGGTTTTGCGTAACAGGCAAACCTAATGATCTTCTCACTGCGACGTTCTAATGCGTACATTAGCTATTTTATTGATTTGTAGCTAGTGTACGGCTACCAAGCCGCTCTTGAAAGTTGGTATCGTCAGTTCAACGTCGTCTGTGGAATAAACGTCGAGATTGCTGTTTTGTCAAAAGTGTTGCTGCTGGGGTTACTAGGCGAGTGTCCGCCTACGCACTACTATTCGGGAGCGTGGTTGCAAATGTCGTGCCTTAAAGACAACCGGGATTGAGCATCTCTAGAGTTGGCGGCGAGAACGCCATAGCTACCCAGATGTTTTTCTCCTCTTCAAACTGGTTATCCTCCGGCAACTGAAAGCGACCGACAACAATAAGAAGGTGGGATTTCCAAGTGTCATGCCTGTGGAGTGCAGGCGGTAACTCTGCCGCGCAGGACGGGCGGCGTTGCTCGCAGACTCTGCGGCGGTGGCGGAACGTCGTGCCGCGGAACGTGCCTAGTTTCCGGATGCAGGGGAAAATCGGGCGCTCCCATATTCCGGCCCGATGCGTTGCAGGTAAATATCAAACACTTGTTCTTTGTTTTCTCCCCCCCCCTCCGTGTCTTGCCGCCTCGGGGGGGGTGCAGGTGTCGTAACGCAGTCATAGTTCTATAGATGCGTGGTAGACAAGGGAGGTCCCTGTCTTTTAGGAACGCTGCCATAGTACCGCGTAGCGCTACGGCCCAGCCGGTGACAGGTCAAGAAGAAAGCGGGAGCTCCTCCCACCCCTTGCACTTCAGCGGAGCCGGGCATTCTGGTGAGAGGCGGCCGCCTCCCTCTGCAAGTGCCCGCTCTACTAAACTAGAAAAAAAAAAGGTGGGAGGAGCTTTCCACCTCGTTCTTGACCGTCACCGACTACAGTTTTGTTTCTTCTGTGTTCAAGTGACTCAAAAAGTATTCGCCTTGCCGTAATAAGAAAGCGCATGCACTTGTGCTGTCAGCAACGGGAATTTTTCGGCACTTTTATTATACGTACGAACTTCCCAAAATGTTTCGCCATCAGAAAAAAAAAAAAAGTTTAACATGGAAGAAAGAAAGGTCTCGAAGAGTGCACGTCAATGTCCATTAAACTCAAAACAGAGTGGCAGAGCACGCTTCGATTGAAACATTGAACTGTGTGAGCTTTGGGGCTTGGATTTGGAAGTTCCTTGTATGACTATAGTTTCCTTACTCAGTTAAACCTTCTAAGGCCCAGAAATTTATGGAACATCGATAGTGATTCAGTAAATTATGGTTTTATGTCTCAATATACGTTGCCCAGTTTCACCAATAGCAAGTTTTATTTTATTTTGATGACTTCCCCACGATACACCTCGTATCATCAATATTGATCACTGCGGGCATCATGTCCAAGAACCATAATGACATTTTTCACATGTGGTGAACCAAAGTGCAATATACAATCTTTTGTGTAAGCATAGGTCTGCATTACAGTTACGGCAGTAGAAGTGTGAGAAAGAAGTTTCTGCAATTGGCGGGCAATGCATCGCGGCCTGCTGCTGCTCCACATGGGCATGTGATCGGCCCAATCGTTTGCTGCATCCTAGGAGCACTTCCATACGACTTTGCTGCTTCTTCGCAAGAGTGGGGTCATTAGATGTCTCGCCTTCCAGAGTGCTGTTTCTTTTCCCACCGCGACAAGGCACTCCGCGATTCTCGCCTGCCAATCGCCGAAGGTTAGGCTCTGGTTCGTTGGTCCGGAGCAAGTGCCGCCGGTACAGAAGCCTAGCATTTACTGTAGCGATTATCAGCGTGTGATGCCAGGTACCGATCCCATCTCCGGAGTTTAGGGGAACTTGCAGAAGCTCTAAAAAAGTAGTTGAGGAGATCCACACACTCCTGAAGTGGCTTTCTGGTGCTGCAATGCATGGTTGTGGTACTGGAGTTCTGCTTTCTTCTTGTCGTCATCTTCGCGCAGTTTTGACGGTTCAGCGGACGCATAGTTGGAGACAAACGTCACGGCTTTATTATCATGCCACCTTTGACAAATCGTTGACCGGATAATCCAACTTGCCGCGTCCCTTCTTCATCGGTCGTTTTCTGACTTAGCCATTCTCCCGATCGTTCCGACAAACCCCAGACCGCTCTTCGAGCAACTCAATCACGGCACGAATCCGGTGACGTAGTTCTCGGCAGATATTGTCGTCACCCATAGTGGTGGACGAAATTCGCACATTCTAAGAATGACGTCACCACCCACCCAACACGCATTGCCGTTTCGCTCTAGACATGGCTAGACGTTCGAACTGAAAAAGAAACCAAGACGAGGCAGCCGCGACCCAGCCGTTAGGCCCCAGGTGCCGGACGCCTGCAGACATCTATCGCTTTATGGGGGCACCTCCCAGTAAAGGAAATCATAATTTCGTCCACACTGTTCAGCTCTTCCTGCTCGATCGGCTGGAGGTTTTCTTGCCGTAGAATTTAACCACGCCAGGAATTTCCAAGCTTTGTCACGTTCTGTGTCTTCTCGTGGCCGGATGAGTTGTCAGCGAGTAGGGAGCCTCCGCAAGTTTCTCAAATCTGTTCCGTGGCATCACCTCAGCGACCACAGAAACCTCGTCCACTTTTCCCCAGTAACATCGCACGCTGGGCATTTACTGTTCCCGGATATATACAATGTATTGCTCCAGTTCAGCCTCTGGGCATTTCAGTGAATGTGGACTGGAGTACTGTGGATGTTCTTCAATGAGGAATGCGAACATTCGACTGCTTATAAACATAAACGGGTCAGAGCGGGTGCTACCGTCATTGGCATGGTAAACGCTTCGCTAAACGTTGAAATGGTGTCCAATTGACGGGTTCATTTCCAGCCATTTTGAATGGAGTCTGTACCGCAGTGTGAGCTGTTGCCACAGACCATTTCATCCTCGGA
>JAZHYW010032734.1:0-85351 GCA_037355805.1 Ixodes ricinus
GTCTGCTTCTTTTGCAGGAGTTGCGGTGACGTCAGAAGGACGCCGAGCTCTGATTGGTTCTTAATGGACGAATAGTGGGTAGGCCTTAAAGGGGCGGTGCAACGATATTCAATTGGAATGTTTTTCACTTTACACGAGCTTACTGGCACTAGTGGGACTCAAGGATACTCGCACGCAACGCCACTGACCAAGAAACTCCTTTGTTGCGCTGTAATTTCGAGGACAAAACCGAGTGTTTTCATTCAATCTCTCCTTCGCAAAACATGATGACGTAGCTGGGCGGTAGCAGTACCGCCCAGTGACGATATTTGAATGCGGCTCATAGATTGGACCCGAGCATGGCGTGGACACTCGATTTGGGCTCGTGATAATCGATAGCTCGAGGAGCATTCGGGTAGTGTCCTGTGTCCAATCGCTGCAATGACGACAACAGCCGAACCATCACAGTGTCTGGAACTCAGCGCGTGTCCTGTGCCTTGCCAACCCCAGCGCATGGCTATGATCAACATTGGCGGCATATAATCGGCTCCAGATCACGTGGCCGCTTGTTCTGGCTGCGAGTTGAGGGAGTGAACGCTGCTCGTTTTTCTTTAATTTTTTTCTGCGACTTCGATTGCGTGGCGTGAAAAACGAACGGGTATTTTACAGGTCATTAACGTCAGGGATCCGTTCTAAGCGGTATTTGCGCAAAATACAAAAATCGTTGCATCGCCCCTTTAAGGCAGCTTGCTTTGAGGTCTACCCACTATCCTTCAGTAAGAGTCAATCAGAGCTCGGCGTCCTTCTGACGCCACCGATACTCCTGCACAAGATGCAGACGACTTGCTCGCCGCATAGTCCGAAGACGAAAAACATATCAAGGGTGCTGTTGTAAATAGGAAAATGAGTTGGGGAGAGCGTTTTCTCGCCGTTGTGACGGGTTTTACGCGATCGTCTTCTGGAACGCACGCGTGTTTTGTGTCCTGCGGCCGTTCTGTACGGCGGCGTCCCGGGTTTCGGGGAAAATCGTCGACGCGGGTTTCGGAGAAATCGAGCGCGGGTTGCTCGCGGATAGCGAGGTACGGGTGGTCTCGCACTTTGGGATTGCAAGGACTCTCGCCGGCGTTCTCTTTACCGCAGAATCTGTTTTATCTGCCCCATTCTGCGAGAAGACCGAAGCGCGGAACCGTCACGTGACAGCATGAGGTCATCGTAACGTCCGCGCGATATCGAAACGTCACACGACGTCCCAATGACGTCTTCATTATGTCGCTATGATGTCGAAGGACGTCGCAAGACAATATGATGGCGTCGTCATGAAGTAACCCTGATGTCACAATATCAGATGACTTCATTACGTCTTCGTCATTAAGTCATTATTACGTCGCCACAACATCGCACTGACGTAATTATGTAGTTGCCACGAAACCATTATGACGTCACGTGACATTACGACGTCGTGCGACGTCACGGTCATGTGACTTTATGACGTTACGTGACGTCACGCACACGTAGCATTGGTTCTGCTCATTCACATTCTGTGCAATTCTTTGTCAGCATGATCAAGCTAGTGTAATTTTTGTTGTGGTGGTTTTTGACCTAGCGCAGGAGACATCGCGACAATACATCAATGGCGCCGGTTCGATGTTAGCTTTGGAGGATTTTGATCGTTGCTGTCGTTTGGAACGGTCACGGGAGGTCCTCGGCGGTGGCTGGCTAGGTAGGGAGCACGTCGGATTTTAACTCAATGAACTGCTCCTCGGTCAGAGGTGGAAGGTTTGAAATGTCAAAGGAAAGAACGGGATTGGGACTTTGGAGGAGTGGAGATGGTCGTTCAAGTTGAGAGATGAAATGTTGTAAAAAGATGTACGTAGTCGAACAAAAATCAGCCAGTCGGCCCGTCACTCGGCAACGTGCCCGCCACCAAGCCCCAGACAATCGAGGAACTGAACCCAACGCCAACAACACTGAGAAGAACGCTTGATTCATGGACTCTATTGTCAATACAAAGGTCAAGCTATCTGCCTGAACTCCTATTACATAACTGAAATGACGCTGTCAATGCAGTCTTAAAACCTTGAATTTTCTAAAATATTGTTCGTCAGTTCTGCACATGACACCTGATAAAGTGCAATCCGAGGGATGATGTTTTTCCTTCGTCTTTTTGGTGGCTCATCCCAGCTTCACTGCTGGGTCGGATTACCCCATCCAGTGGAAGATGCTTCATGGAAGGGCCATTTATTCAGGTGGTTCATATCAACTGCATTTTGATTGCCACCCACCACCTTGTTTGGAATAAAAATATTATGTTAGGAAGTGTCTGAACGAAATGTACGCCTTTGAATGATTCCAAGATTCAGAGTTTTTTGCTTTTTGTTTTTTCAGTAATAAGCTCATCCTCTTTTTTTTTCTGCCAATTTAAAAAGTGCTTGCAGAAAAATACTTTCCCGTAGGTAGAAGTTGCTAGAACTTTTACCGGAGATACAGACAGTACATAAACAGTGCACTAGATACATAAGAGGTACGTTTTGTACAAACAAACAAATAAAGTGTTTAAGTACGCAAAGCGTATTTTAGATACACATAGAGCACATTAGGCAGGGCCGGCCCTACACGATCAAATGCCCCGGGCTGAACTTCGGCCGAGGCGGCGCCCCCAGTCATAGTTTACTAACAACGTGGCGTGACACGTTGTTAGTAAACATGTCAGTATTGCTTCAAAACGAGCGTTTTGTCAGACGAGAATCGCATCCCAAAAACAAGCGGCTGGTCGAGTACATAGCGCGTCGTGTCGGGCGCTATGCGCAAATAAATATAAACAACTTAAAAAAATTTAAACGGGGGCGCGGGGCCGCCTGCCTCTCCTTTTTGATGGCGCCCTGGGCGACCGCCCAGGTCGTCCACCCCAAGGGCCGGCCCTGACCTTAGGTAGATAAAGATTAACTTACGTACACAATTAGTATCTAGTTACCATGTTGGGGTTGCTCTTGCCTGGTCACTTTACAACCCTGCTTTGTAACAAAAATGTTCAAATGACGAACTGGAGTGGAAAGGGTGTTGTATCAGGATATACCGGCACGAGATATGTGCAGACTAGCAGTAGAGGAACATAAAGTGGTAAATTCATTCCACTGCTCGTCATGATGATATTGTGTTGTTCCTGATGTAATTGTGTCAGAAGTGACCCTTCTTCTGTCTTGCCGTGGAAGGACTTGGTCCCCTTGGTGGCTTCTCGCCCTCCGGGAACTTCGCCGACAACTGGCGGAGGTTTAGGCAACGGCTTGAGCTACACCTGGCCGCCACCGAGCTCGACTAAAGCACGCACCGACAAACAGAAGGCGGCGATTTTCTTCTACGTTGCGGGTGCTGATGCGATCGAAGTATTCATTAGGGCTGACGGACGAAGAAAGGGCAAGCTACAGCGTCCTTATGACGACGTTCAAAAAATATTGTACATCAAGAGGCAATTAAATTTACGAACAATACGAATTTCAGGATCCGGATGTAAACAGTAAGCTAGTCATTCGAATCATTTGATAGGGACGTAAAGCTGAAGGCTCTAACATAAACTTTTGCGCAACTATCCGATGCAATGATTCGCGATCAGATTGTCTATTGCGTCACCGACTCGTGATTACGCGAAAAGCTTGTTCGCGAGGTTGACCTGACTTTGGACAAGACAATCACACTCTGTCAAGCGGTAGAAGTGGCCAAAGAAAGGCAAAAAACGTGGGACAACACAGAGAAAAGCGTGGCTCTTATATCCAAAAAGGAGAAGCCGGCTCAACACAAAGTAATGTGGAAGGTGCAACATGTATCATGAACCTAAAAAACGTCCAGCACAAGGCAAAGCGTGCCGCGTATGCCAAAAAAGAACCACTTCTCAGCATGCTGCAAGCCCAAGGTAACAGTCGATGGCGTATACAGCCTAGAAGATTTTTCAGGCTTGAATATTGCAAAGTAGCACACTGACTGGATGCTTACAGCCACCGTGTCTGGTAAAACAGTCCAGCTGAAAGTGTACACCGGCTCTCAAGCCAATTTGCTACCGCTATCAATTTTCAAAAATCTAAACGAAGCTTGGGCACAAATACATCGACGAGCTGTACTTTGAAACTACAGCGGAGGTGTCATTGGACAGATTGGAATCCCATAAGTGCGGGTCAAGATCAATGAAACGAAGCAAAGCTAAACTTCTACATCGTTAATAAGCTAGCCAAATGCTTCTTGGCCTCGGAGCGTGCCAGTCATTTGGTTTTATAAACAATGTCAACGCTATGACAGGCGAGACTGACTACGCAAAGAAAATCACAGAACCCTTTCCTAGACTGTTTAAGGGACTCGGATGTACCTCAAAAAGTACAAAATGGTTCTAAAAGACGGAGTTAAACAAGTTTATCAAGCAGGGCGTCGAGTATTACAGCTTCTTAAAATGGCGGTGCAACAATATTTGAACGGAATATTGTTGTTTTTTGTTGTTGTTTTTTTTCACTTTACACGAGTTTATTGGCACTGATGGGACCCAAATATAGTCGCACGCTACTCCTATGCTCAAGAAACCTTTTTGTTGCGGTGTGATTTCAACGATAAAAGCGAGCGTTTTCTTTGAGTCTCTCCTTCACAAAACTTGATGACGTAGCGTGGGCGTCGCAGTGTCGGCATTGTTAATTCGTCTCTACGCGTTTAGGTGTCATAACGCGTATATCTTACAATTTTAGGAAGCCACTTTGTTTTCTCATGCTATTTCGATCCCTTGTACGAAGCCGCCTTGAGTTTGCCTCAGTCGTGTGGAACTTCATCGAAGTGACCAAATCGTCTAGTATTGAGCGGATCCAAAGAAAATGTGTAAGTGTGTTTTATGATTGTTATTTACAACCCAGTGTAATTTATGATTATAATAGAATCTGTTATCTGATTGGCCTAAAGTCTTTGTGTACTAGACGGGTGATTCGGTATTTTATGTTTTTGTACAAGGTTGTAAATGGTAGCCTAATCTCATCGGCGCTGCTGAACTGCGTATGTTTTCGAGTTCCACGGAAGGTACGCCGTGTTCACTCATTATTTTATCACTTTTCTTTGTTCAAAACGGATCCCCTCGGCTCGTTTGCAACTGGATTTTAACAAATTTGAATTCTAGCTCAGGTAATCTTGATATTGACATGTTTGGACCCGATTGAAAACTTCGAGCATTAATGTTTTCGTTCATCCTGATATGTAGACTGTTGTTTTGTGGATTGGATGTGATGTTTTTCAGTGCATCACTAAAATGGCCTCAGGGCTGTTTATGGGGCACTCAAAATATAGCGAATACAAACACAAAAATAGTCCCCCAGTCCCTCAGTTCTCACCTCTAAATGACGTAGAAGGGCATTTCCTGTTAATGACTTCTGCAGTCGTGTGAACTGTTGCATAAGGTTTCTTGTAATACGGAGAAGTAGAGTCAGTGTGTTGCTCTCAGTGTACACTTTTGATTTGGATGTTGCTTGAGGGACACCCAGCGCCTTACTGATGCCTTGTCGTTGAATACATTCAAGACGTAACATTTCGGTGTTCCAAGGTTGAGCGAATGGAAGCTAGTACAGCATACGTCCCATCACAACTGTGTCATGTAAACGGAGCATTGAGGATGGTGAATTCTCCCATGACTAAACACCGAGGCGACAAACGGCGGTTGTGAATTTACTTGACGTTGTGGTAATGGCATCTGCTGGTGGTTTTCCCTAAAGCCTGCATCGAGATTGCTCCAAGAAAGCGATATGTCCTGACCCGACGAATCATTGTAGTATTCAAATAGAAATCAATATCCGGGCATGATCGCCTTTGAATGCGTGGAAAAAACATATAGACGGTCTTGCTTACCGAAATTTGAAGTCCGACTGTAGACAGATACAGCTGAACAGACGTCATGGCCGGCTGCAATGATCGTCGAAGCACACTGCGTCTCAAGTGGCTGATCCATAGGCAGACGTCATCCGCGTAGATGGAAACGCTGATCGCTAGCGGTCCGTGCGTTATTGCTTCTGGCGGTCCAGCCATAGCGACATTGAATAATACGGGGCTTAGTATGCAACCTTAAGGAAGGCCTCTATGTTTTTGATGGAAGTTGCTTAGTGTATTTCTAAGACAAACCTGCAACTATCTACCGAACAAAATATTTGACAGAAAAGTTTCAGTGCAGCCCGTGATGCCTATATTACTAAGGCGCTGGAAGATACCTGCAATATTTACAGTGTCCAAAGCTTTCTCTGCGTCAGAAAATATCGCAGATGTGGTTTGCCGCTGAGCTCTAGCATCGTTTACGCTGCTCACTAGGCCAAGAATATTATCTGTCGCAAAGAAAGCCTGACGAAGACCTGTCATCTCGTTAGGTAGAAAGTTACGTTCCTCTTGAAACCATGTCAACCTGTTTTGAACCATGCGTTCCATTAACTTGGCAACACAAGAGGTCATGGCCACGGGTCTATATGAGCATGGGTCATATGATGGCTTCCGGAACTTCAGGATTGACATGATGATCGACAACTTCCACTCTTCAGGGACCTTGATAGCTTCCCAGATGAAGTTAGAAAATTGTAACAATTCAATGAAACCTTCAATGGGAAGATTCTGAAGAGCCTGGTAGGATATGCCGTCTCGTCCTCTAGCACTGCGTCGCCGAAATTGGTGTCATGCTGCTGTAAGTTGTTCTTAATTTAGTGAAAGTATCATCCATGTCATGGCTGGTTGTATTTGTGGTGGGTGGTACCGGTATTGTGGCACGTTCGCCTTCGTACGTGTAAGCAAAATCTGCGAATTCTTTTATTGTTTTAGTCTTAGCTCTTAATATCTTAGTCTGAGCTATCTCCAGCGAAAAATCGGATAACATTTCCAGATTTTGTTTCCAGGTGTATGTGCGCTAGTTCTTCACAAAAGGACCACCATTGTGACCGCCGTAAGTGATTGGCATATCTTCGAAGTGTAGCGGAGATACGATTAAATTCCGTATGGTTGGACGAAGCTGGGTGACGTCTCAGACGAAGCTGAGCTCTTCAAGGAGCCGCAATAAGGTTCAGCAATTTTAAGTCAGGAGAAGGTAAGTTTTCCTACAAATGAGCGACTTTCGTGCTTTGCATCAGGGCAACAAAGTATGGTCGTGGTAATGGGAGCTGTGGATTTGCTTGTGGAACTGCGGAAGTTGTCCCATATAGTTACGTCGATAAGATTTCATGTTTGACTTGCTGCACCCTGGCAAAGTTATCTAAATGGGAAAATGATCACTGTTTATGGTGTCCGGGGCAATTTCACAAGAAAGCTTAAGGGTGGGACTATGAGCTGTGACATCTAGAGCAGAAAAAGTAGAGGGTGGCTTGTAGAAAGTTCGGCCACCTATGTTGACTACAGAAAGTTAACTTGCCAAAAATAATTGCTCAAGCCTTCGACCTCGGTTGTCAATTGATTCGGTTCCTCAAAGTGTATCATGTGCGTTAAAATCCCGCACATTATCAAACCAGGTTTATGTTGCTTGCATCAATCTTGCACAGCGCCCATCATGTCATAGTTTCTGCGAGGTCTGATGTGGATAGATATAACTATGATGTGAATTTCTTAAATTATACTTTTACAGCAGTGAATTCAGCATCAGCAATATTCAAAGAGTCAGTTTCAATATGACACTAAAGACACTTTTACAGTTTTGTTTTAATCAGTCTCATTTTACATTTCGTGAACAAATCTATCACCAGATAGAAGGTTGTCCAATGGGTAGTCCGGTTTCTCTGGCTATGGCGAATCTCATGGAGCATGTGGAGGAAAGCGCTCTACATGCAGACTGTACATCCAGTAGGGTTTTATAGGTGTTACATGGACGACACTTTCGTAATTTTAAACAAAGACCATGGTAATGACTTTCATTTAACTTCTAACAACGTTGAACTGTCAATTCAATTTACATATGAAGTAGAACAGAACAGCACACTGCCTTTCCTAGATGTTTATGTATGCCAAACAGCGCCGGACGCATAAAAACAACTGTGTAGCGTAAAGCTTGCGACACAAGTCACTTCTTAACCTTCGACTCACATCATCCGGTTGAGCACAAAAGAGCAGTCGTAAAAACCCTGCTACATTGGTCCGAACATATTTCTTCTAATCCGGAACTACGAACCTCTAAAGATACAGTTATTGTCGACTCGTTGGGGAGCCGGGATTATCCTAGATGTTTTACCCAAAACACGCGTAAGCAAGTGGGAGAAGGAAGACGTCAGGATAAAAATCGTAATAGAGCAGGACAGGTAACAAATCAGTATATTAAAAACGTTTCTGAGTCTGTTCGCAGAGCCCTCTCCTCTTTCAACATCAGAACAGCTTTCAAACCTCATCTTAAACTACGTGATCTCGTTTCCGAATCAAGAGACATAATCTCCCCGAAGTCCCAGTCCGGTGTTGTGTATAAATTAAACTGTGTAGCTGTGACGCATCGTATATTGGAGAGGCTGGCCGCAAACGTTGCACTCCTATCAAAAACACAAGCGTGACGTCGTGGCGAAAGCCACAGATGCCACCAGGGCAAAGGCGGAGCTGGTTGACCATTCTTGGACAAACGGGCCACAGTTTTGACTTCTAGAACGCGTCGACCTTGGCGCGCGAACAAAGATGAGGGTCCACCAAGTTGCTTGAAATCATGGTGCATCCGGAGGATTCATCGACTTGTAACTCCAACCGCGGCACCCTTCGAGAAGTGTACGCGGACCTACTTAAATTGGATTTCTGGTTGGCGTCTCTCTTTTGCTGCCTCTTGGCTTCACTGATGATGTCTCCCGTATGGGAGACGAAATGTCTGATTCAATTGTTCTTTGTGTTATGTCAAAGTCGGTGTAGTTTATATCGTCTATGATGAGTCCCGGCTTCTGGAGCAATTTTGCACTGAGGTAACTCTTAGTGAATATACAATACAGCACATCATTAAGAAATGTTGAGATAGAAAGATTGCAGTAGACTTTGTATCCTGATATTAAACGGTTATCTGAAAGCCCTGCCGCCGAGCGTTGTCGATATATGTATGGGAACCCGCTGTCGATATAAATATAATGCAGACATTTTTAATTGCACTCCCGCAGTTTCATTGTAGGATCGTTGGTACACCGTGATACTGTGTGGCTTTGATACACTGTCGGACTTCTCCTTCTGGCAGACTTTCCATGACTTGTCTAATAGTCGTAGAGACAATCCTTACGATTGCTACCCTGGAACTGTCAGTGGTTTCACTTTATCGTGGAATGGGTAGAAGGGTTGGAATATATTTTATCGTCTTTGAATTTCTGAGCTGGAATTCTGAGGGGGGGGGGGGTTAGGGCTGCTTGAGTTCTTAGCAGGTGATTCCAGTGCGCGAGCACTCCATCGGCACCTCCATGGCTTCGGCCTCGCGCGCGTAGCATTCGTTTTGCTCCAAGTAAGTGTAAAACAAAGCGTAGTTCTGATTGTTTACCACCTGAGCCGTACCGATCGAATCTCGAGGCGAATAGGGTGTATTCACTGGCAGCCATATCTGTGTGCATGCGCTAATGCTGAGCACGTGCTGATGGCTAGCTTCCACAGTTATTTTGCAACGTGCACACCGCACCATCAAGATTGCCGGTCTTGGCAGCCTATTAATGTAAGCTCGTTCTGTGCATGCGCTCTAAACAGTGACCTCAAATATGGCGGCCAGTGAATACCCCCTATACTCTGTTCATCCTCCATTGAGACTACAGCCGAAACTACAAGCGCGAGCTAGCCCGCTCCTGGCTTCAAGACGGACTTTTCTAGGGCGAGCGCTCGTTCTGCAGAAGAACGTTTCAAAGCTGCAACCTCGTGCTCTCGTAGTTGTATAGACGCTACACACGCGCCAGATTGAGCCGCCATAGCCGCCCTTCTCTTGTCTTACCGAGATGCCAAGCCACTGAAACGAACGTTTCCAGGCCTCCACACAGGCCTATGCTGGGGAGAAGGACGTAGTAGCCCCAAAGTGGCAACAACCTGCCCTGCTCTGGTAAAAATGAAGTGCAGCGAACGGAATAAGAGGAAACAAAAACTGAAGGGCGGTTATGGCGGCGCTTATGCACAGCTGCTGTAAAACGTCTATAGCATTGGCTGCAGTCTCAGCTTAAGAAGCCATGAAACGATATCCTGCTGGAATGTTAATGGCTTTCCAGAGGCAGTACTTGCCCAAGTCTGGCCCAATTATACTCGCACAGACGGTCACTGATTGAGAAGTTTCTTTTTCGCGGTAAAATTGCGAAGATAAAAGGGGACAATTTATTTCAGTCTTTACTTCGCAAAACTCGATGACTAAATTGTTGGATCGAAACCACCCACGTGACGACAGTCGAGCGCGGCTTATGGATTGGACACGAGAACAGCGTGAGCACTCGACTTCGGCAGTTACAATCAATGCCTTGATGGACTCGGGTAGTGGCTCATGTCCAACCACTGCGCTGATGAGAATAGCCGAACTCTTACAATGCCTAGAGCTCAGCACGCGTTTTCTTTTTTGCGAACCCCCGCGCGTGTGTATGATTAACCTTGGCGGAATAGGATAGGCACCAGGCCACGTGGCCGCTTGCTCTGGCTCCGAGTTGAGGGGATGAACGATGCTCATTTTGTCGAATTCGTTGACGACTGCCATCACCCAAAAAGAAAAACTAAGGCGCGTTTATTCAGTTATTAACGTTAGAAAGTGATTCTAAGCGGGATTTAGTGACAGTAGAAAAATAGTTTCATGGCTCTTTTAGAGGTGAACGAAGAATAGGAGGACCACTGGCCGAGTGTGTCAGCCCCAAGAGCGTTTAAATGCTTGCTGCTCGGAGCATTTGGAACGAAAGCTCCCGCTGTAGAGCCAGCGATCCTGGGCTCAATCCCCACCCCTACCCGTTTCGATCTGGGTGAACATTGTTTCGGCGTTCGGTCATGTATCGCTACTGCCTGATGCATGTTAAAGACCCCAGGCTAGCTGTGCTACTGCACTGGCTAAATTTCCCATCTGCAGCGTACGTCTACAGCTACTGCACTGGCTAAATTTCCCATCTAGAGCGTACATCAACAGCCTACGCGAAAAAGATCCGCAAACAAATAAAGAAAAAAACAAGCAGTGTCCGCGCACCTTAAGGAGCAAACCGACCTTAGGTAGTTCAAAAACGAACGTCACAATTCGTTCTTAGTTAGCTTTGAACGCTCAACTGGCGTGTCTGAACGTTGGGACGCCACGAGCATCGTCTTCGTCCGAGTCATTTCACTCTCAATCAGGCATTTCGTGAGGTACCAAACCCAACTTAATCAAGCGCTCGGTAATCTTTTTTTTTTTTCTAAGAGCAAGAGGTTATCTAAACTGACAGCGAAAAAGACACAGGATTAACCCCTCCCGCTTGCATTACTATTATTACTGACATTACACAGCATTCCACGCGAAAAATGTGGTAACGATGGTTATACGATTTCGGTCTTGCACAGGAGAACATTACTTTCTTGTAGAACCCAGCTAAGCAATAACGCAAAATGCCAGTCGCAGAAAAAAAAAACTTTCACGGGTGGCTATAAGATTATAGCGGAGAAAAAGAAAACTCAAATGCACAAAAATACGCAAAAAATTGAAAACGGGGTTAAGCTTCAACGTTGGCCCATTGGCCACGATGACTTCATTTCTTTGGATGCGCAAAGCACTAGTCTTGTAAACTTTTAGTGGCAAGAATATTATCAAACAAAACTTGATACTTGGACGTAAAACATAATTAGAAATGGGTGACAAACTTGAACGTAACTCATATACAATTTCAGAACACTGTCCTTGACGCGTTGCCCGTTCATCGGCGGTGAAACTGACGCATACACTTGTTTTTCAGTAACACGCATTTTATCGATAGTCCTGACGTCAACACCAGTATTAAACGGCCGTTGTACTCGTGAAAAATTGTATCTAGGTAACTTAGTTTTCTTTTTTTCTTCTTATTTCATTTGGTCTGCACATGTCGTTGTCACTGTAAAGTTATCTGCTATTTTTGTTGTTGTTTTTGTCTTTTTTAAGCTTGGTCTTAGATGCGACAGCAGCTGTTCTCCGAAAACACCAGGATCGAACTCTGCCCGAAGACATAATTTCCGGACCTTGAGTGACCGCGATCATTAACACGACTGACGCATACTACGCCCAAAGCAAGAAAATCATACAAAACAAATATGCCGATCGCGTGCTCGCTGGTGCGGCTTCGAGAAAAAGGAAAAAGGTGGTGATCGGCGTTTGGTAACTTTCCTGTAGGGGGCGTGCCAATCGACTAGTTTCACACGCGCGCGCGTATGTTGCGAATGGTGACGAGACGTGAGCCAAGCACCGTACGTTTATTTCGGAAGCAAGAAATTGTTGTCAGGAAACTCTGCACGTTCCTGCGCATGTCCGCCAGAAAAACATGGAAGTCAGTTTCAAGTTCAGGGACTTTACATCCGCGCTTTTATCGAACACGCAAGAAATCATAACCTTCCCACTTAAGCATTCAGTTACTTGTTATCGTGCTGTAAATATTAGTCTACGTCACTTTGGTGTAATATGTTGGCGGAAAATATTTGAATGTGCACAACAACATATATATATTTAAAAAAAAGTTATTGACTGATACGATATAAAAAAAACTGACAGCTTAAAAAGCACAAGTTTATGCTCCTTGCTTTGTGACTGGTTCTTTGGAGTTCTTATCTGCAATTGCGCAATCTGATTGGCTGATGAGCAATAATGAGATACGAGGGACACTCGTCACGGCCTGCTTTTCTTGGGCTGTCTGCGACCGTGCCGCCAAACGGTTCAGCAAAAAGAAACATTTCGGATGAACGTTTATCTCAAATTAATAGCGCTTTTTAATAAAATAACAATAAAACAAACTTCGAAATCTAAAAAAAGGTTCGGCGAAAGTGTAATTACACTGCCCCCTTGCTTCTCCTGAACCGATTATAGACGGATAAACATGATAAGGGCAGTTATATGATCCCTGTGTAGTGAGGGACTCCGAGTTTGAATCTCAATCTCCAGCCTCGAGGTTTTATTGTACTTCATGGAACGATAAGGCGATAAGATTTCACTGTCCACACCAGCGGTAAATTGTGCTGTCGACTCGAGATTATTTCTTGATAAGCATACCTATTGTTAGGAATGGGTCAAGAGATCAAAAACTACAAAGGACATCCTGGCACCGGCCTGTTATAAATTTCGACACGTCCTTACGTCTATCCGTCTTTTTGAGGCGCATTTTACTGTACATGCCAAATTATTTTTGCTGTTTCTCAAATTGTTAACAATGCACGAGTATGTACCATAAAAACGTTTATACATGTTTTTACACCAAAAACAAAAAACCTACTATGGGACCCCACAGCTAAGAAGCACCTCGCATGGGCTGCGGCTACTAAGTCCACTTTTGGATGACCAAGACCATATACGGTTCCCAAAGAGTGACCAAGGGCTTGCTAACGTCACAAGCTGAACGCTGATGCCACTCGAGCTGACCTCGATTTGCCGTCTGGACAAAATCGCCACCCAGAGACCGACCACGCCGACAGCCTCCGCTAAGCATAACCCTGCTTAGCCTAGTCCCGCGAACTCTCCACCGGGGCTCCGGTTCGCACCCCAAGCCCAAGCCCTCGCCATGCCCAATTCCGTTGACAATGCCATGGAGCTCGACGCCCGCAGTGGCCGGATTTACCACCGCCCGGCCCCTGGCAGCACATTCCACGCGAGCGCCGCAATCTCGGGACCCACCAACAAACCCGCCTCGGCCTTCAATGCCACGCACGCCAGCCTACAGGCCTTGTACGTGGCACGGCAGCACCCCGACTGCCCGACACAGATCACAAGGTCGTCTTGGCCACAAACTGCACTACGAGTAGCTGCCTGGAATGACCGCAAACTCACTCAGAGCTTACAATTCAGGCAAGAAAAGTACCCGAGCGCTCAAGTCGCCGTGCATATTCCAGCCCCGCAAATGTAATCTTCGCGAGCACGCCCGAAGAATTGCGCTCCTCGCGTTGAGCGAAATTTCTACCCAATTCAACTGGGGGCAACGACTCATGAAGTTCTACCTTATCTCAAGCCGCTCCCAGGGACAATAAGTGGGGTGATCCACGAACATGCACCAGGGCGCTAGCAGTGACCAACTTTCCCAAATCACGGATACAATGCCCGCATGCTGGGCAACTCCACGTCGGCGGTGGTCACCTTCTAAGGTATCCACCTACCATTCTAGATCAAGGCGTGCGGACGTTTCACTCGCTGGCGACCATACCGACAAACAGCTGGTGCAGTACTGCTCCCTCTGTTGGGAGCTCGGACACAGACGGGACGTCTGCCTAAATCCCGACACGACAGTATGCCCTCAGTGAAATGCAAAGAACACCACACCCGACCACGATTGCAATTCCAAGTGCCAACGCTACGGTCTGGCCCACCCCCGGCCAGCAAGGACTTCCG
The DNA here is from genome assembly GCA_037355805.1 of Ixodes ricinus. Lineage (NCBI taxonomy): Eukaryota > Metazoa > Arthropoda > Arachnida > Ixodida > Ixodidae > Ixodes > Ixodes ricinus. Next base: position 14,438 of record JAZHYW010032734.1, read on the forward strand.
CAAAAGGCTGCGACCACTGCCTCCGCCTCTTCGGTTCAAGGAACAAACCTTCACCCCACAGTGGTGGCAACAACAACCATTATCGAGTATCCTGCCTCCTGCGCAACGACAATTACCACCGACCCAGTCCGGGCTGGCCCCTGCTGCCTCACAACAACAGGTGAGCTGGTTAGCCATCGTTGCTTCACCACACACTGCTAGTGACCAATTCCCTCCACTCCCTACCCGTCCCGCCCAAAACTCCCGACCCCGCGTCCAAACCTTCCAACAAGAAAACGCGCTCCTCAAACAGTAGTTAGACATTTCTTTAATAACATCTTCGATCAATTCGCACCGGAATTGCCCTAAAACCAGGACAGTGCACAGCGCTCCTCGGCGGTGCAGCGCGAAGTCGGTGCAACACCGAGGGCAAACATCGCCGCACCCGCGCATAGCAACGAGCGCCACGACGTGTCACCTCGCGTTTTGTTTGTTTTTTTCTTGTGTTCGTCCGCGCGCGGTGCCCGTCTGCTGTCAATTTCTATCGGTTTTTTACTCGCTGATTTAGTGGTCCTACACAAATGAACGCCGTGGACGTTATTGTCGATGGGTTCACGAAACGGGTCACAATTCCACATCTATAGTTTGCCCATTATTGTTGGTTCAAGGAAGAGTACCACCAGATAACAGCCGCACCTCGGTGTCATCGAAACGCCTCACGACGTTATCCACGAAGTTCATAACTTTCGTGCGCTCCTTGCCACCGCAGCAATCACCGGTAATCGCGGCGATGATACGAAGACTCGCTGACAGAAAACCTGAGGAATTCATCGAGTGCCGCTGCGAGAACTGTTCGTTTTCGCAAGGTCACCCTCTCGATGGACTGCGCGTCTTCCAGCCATCTCCTTGTTTCCCGGTCCAGGCCGCAATGCCTGATGGGACTGCAGCCCGGCGCACCGTCGATTTTCTTGGTGCGCGTTGGGGCAACGAAGGGTCGCACTGGGAGAGTGAAGCTCCGTTGATCGAGGACGTCTGGTGTGCATCGATGCAACTTATCGAAGACGACGGGGCGCACCTCGGCGCCCCTGTGCGCACCGGTGTGGATGATCAAGGATGCTATAAGTAACCCACCGCCCCCTGAAAACTTCCGGTCACCACATCAAAACGCATGCGTATGCGAGGGAGAGTGAGGCACATGATGTCCCAATATTTTCTCCTTATTGCGCGCTCGCGCGGGTCGCGGGAGAGTGGGGTACGTGTGCCGCTTTTTCTTACTCGCTCGCAGGCGCGGGTCCCGGAGTGCCGCGTTCTTCGGATTGCCTCGCAAGGCGATCGAGGCTTGCTGAATAGGAAATTGCTGAACAGAAGCGGTGGCGTGTTGAGTATGATCGTGCTCGACGTGCTAAAAAGACGCCGGAAGGGATAGAGAGAAAGAGAGAAAGGGAGAGAGAGAGACGTTTGGCTAAACATGGAGCGGACACCTGGTGCATAGTTACCCGCTATAGAGTTCGAATTTAATCAGCGGATTGTAGCCTTCATAGAAGACAAGAAATTATCACATTTTTATGCAGCTTGCAGCAACACAAAAACTATCCACGCGTTTTTTTTTGTTTTTGTTTTTTTCTCTCGTTTCTTATTTTATTTTTGATTATTTGCGCAGTTTACATTATCTTTTACCAGCCAGAATAGCTTCTTTGGGGTATTGATTGGTCAGAAAGCGATTCAGTTACTGCAAGTTTGTTTACCAGAAACTCAAGTTCAGAAAATATTTAAATTGAATAGCTGTAATTGTAGCTGTAACTTGGCTACAACCGCAACTGTAACTTAAATATAAGCGCATTTGTGTATGGTAGCATATCACGGGGCACTTTCATTATATTACGCGGTCTCCAATGACCAATTATTCCGAAAATAGCCAGATGAATTAACAGCACCGATCGAACGGAACATGGGTTACAAAGCTGTCGAACGACAAAACCTTTGTGCGGCGCCGGGATTCAAACTCCGTGACTCCCCATATCCGGTCGGTGGTGAGCACGCCCCACCGGAGGTTGGGAGACCCAGAATTCGAATCCTGGAGCGCCACCTTTTTGTGTGTGTTTACGCTGCTTTGTAACCTTTGTACCATATTCTTTCAACTGCTGTTCATTCATCTGCATATTTTAGAAAATGTATTTGTAATATAAAAAGATTCAAATCTAATGTAATGGTACATTAAACTTAATTCATTTCGGTGTATTGCCTGAACATGAATGTTTAAACACTGTACACGAGACGACTTACGAGTTAGTTCTAGGTGACATAATAAAACCGTAGACACAGAAACAAAAAGGACGTACAGTCGGCACGGAATGAAACGCGAACAGTGGGTGCATGGTTTTCGCTAGATGCTGCACCACCTGAACCAGATGGGAGCTGCAAGAAGATGGCTCCTCCTTCGATGTGTTAGACTCTTGCTCAGTGCATCCAAACCTTCGGTGTTGCGTCTCTAGGTGACTCAGCGTGGGTCGAAAACCATGCGCTCCTTGTTCGCGTTTCATTCGGTGCCGACTGTACATGACAGTGCTATGTATAGGTTTTGTATGTTTTTGTATCCGTGGCTCCGTTTTTATTATGCTGCCTAATATGCTCACCTGCACCTGGATCTTTGAGTTAGGTTTTTTTTGTGTAAAAACTAGTTCATGCGTTTAAACAACTCGCGTATACAGATGGTTTGGGTACTTTTATAAGGACCGAGATAACAAAAGAGAGAACAAAAGGGAAATTATCGCTCTCCCCAGAATCTGGAATCGGATGTTACTGACCAATTATCATTTGAAGGGCTTGAGATTACAATGTCGAGAAGTTATAATTGCAGCTTCTACGTGCAAGACACGCTTCAAGGCAATCATACCATTAACGAAACAAAAAAAAATAATAAAACAAAATGCTTGGCATTGGGAAGACCACACTCTGAATTCGATCAATCTAGCGCTTTATTCCGTTACACAAAAGATGTGCTACTAAAAAGAAGCGTGACGACGGTACAGCATCAGATAATACGCCCTCCATGAGCCGGTATGAGATAAGAATCGCGTTCTTATCGTTGCCCCCACACCGTGGAGAATATGAACGCAACAGGGCCATACTGCCTGCTGCACACTTCCGTAGGACGTTGGTTTCACTGCTCTGCGAGGTGAGATCTTTTAATATAGATAATGCGCACTTCTTCGTATATAGTATTATATCTAGTGTCTTACTGTCGTTATGTACGATTCTGTTAAATAGCTTATTTATTTATTTGCGATTACTTCTATATTTTTTAAAAGAACCATCGAAGGAGTGTTTAAAAAGTCGCCTGAACATAAATACGCTATCACACAAACTTAATATTACCTGGATAGCTTATATGCACACATTCATTACAAGATGATTAAGACACGTTATACTGATGATGTCGTTTGTTAGCTTATTCTAGTTTTGAATTGCACGAGAGAACAAATAACATCTAAAAACGTCGTTCATAAATTTCCAGTATTTTCACAGCTTACTAGAATGGTTTATTCATTAGGACCTTGATAACACACACACACACACATACATACATATATACATACATACATATATATATATATATATATATATATATATATATATATATATATATATATATATATATATATATATATATATATATATATATATATATATATATATATATATATATGTTGGCGTTTTTATAGAGAGGTCATAGATAAAAATATTTTTAAAAAGTGAAACCGCTCTGATTTTTTTTTATTTTAAGCTCATTGGTGTAATCACGTGTATGCATTCGCTTTTTTCATCTCAATTATTGCTACCCCACAGACGTCCCGTGCATGCGATGATCTAACGCCATTCTGTTTAAGCTGTCACGCGTATACTTGGCAAGTACAACAACAACCACAAATACAGCTATTTAGTGACGTTTGTTACGTTGAAGCTTCACCGAGTCTTAGCAACACGGTATATCACAAATGCTTAATCTCAAAGTCGCACCAAAGCGATGTTTAGGGTCCAGTTACCTGCTGCATTATACGCAGTGGTCCAGTCTACAAATAAACATCGTAATTGCTCCCTGTGTGCACATCAGAAACGTAAACGCACAAACCTTTCTCTATAGACAAGGTATTGTTTCCTTGAAATATGTTTCGTGAATAACTTCTTTATGGGAGCCCGTTTTTGTCGACACTGGAGTTTCGTAGAAACTCGTTTTCTGGACACATGCTCCTGGGGCGTCCCTTCGACATCATTATTTTTTAAGTGCCTAAGAAAATCTGGAAGCCGCACGTGATTTACTAAGGCGTGTTCACCTCAGACTCTCCTTCACTAACTCTTTTCCTCTTTCTCGCCCCCCTTCCCCCCTCCTCTCGTAAACCAGGTGAGACGCAAAAGGTTTGTTGCGAAAACTGCAGGGTTGTTTTCGATGAGCATCGATAAAACAAACTTGGGAAGCCTTTCGATGAAACGAACTGTTCATGAAACGTCGCATGTCGACGAAACGATCTGTCAATGAAACGTCGTTCAACGAATTGACTGCCACCGGTGGAAACGTGGTATCCGTGCTGGCTAAGACTGTCCTGTTCACGTTAATTTCTTTTGAAGGTCGCCATGCTCCACACGTGCTAATATTGCACGTGCTTACTTACACGTGTATTTTACGGATGTAGATGATGGTTCGTGGCGTATCTCCTAGTCGTACTTGACAAGCATTCAACAATTAAGGATGCGAGCGCGCCTGAGGCAGTACGCCAGAGAAATGCCTAAATTGGACCAAGTTTGGCAATCCTATAGGACAGGGTCTCAAACACGCGGCCCCCAGGCAGCATGCGCCCCGCTACTCGCAGGGACGCGGCCCGCAAGAAACCGGCTGCGATCCAAACTTGTTCGTATGTCTCGAGCGCTAGAAATGGCGCGCGCCATAATAATCTGATGCATATATCCTCCCCTATACAGACAAAGCCCGGCGGTTCGCCACAAGACGCGGCCGCCGAAAGTGGAGAGGTATAGAGCAGCAGACAACGGATGAGAGGAGAGGCATGTAATGGGCGCCCCGCTGCGGCGAGACGCCGAAACACACTTGCCCCAAACGATGGAATGTCCGGTAGTGCTCCTCGCGTTCCTCGGGCTACCGCTTCTTTTCTCGTCGGGTTTGAAAACCATGTTTCGGGTCCTCGCCGCTGCAAAGCTGTGCGCTGACTACAGGCCCCCCGAGATATGCTGTGCGCTACCAGATCCTCGCGCTCTATATCTGCGACCGTGCACTCTATGGCTTCGTCGTCGAACTACCAGGCTTTGTGAGTATAGAGGAGGCTATGCCTGATGCCACCGATTAATTTCTGCTCCATAGGTAGCTCTTCTCTTACAACATATTCACAATGTTTCGTTTTAATTTTTGCTTCCCAGCTTTTTTTCACCTCAGCTGCATAAACTCTCGATCAGCAGGAGCGACTGCCGAAGATAAAGTCATGAGCTTGGAATTCTCGTCTTCAAAAGCATCACCATAAATATTTATGTATTTTATCAGACTGCCTCCCATAAAATGGTCAAGAAAGCAATATCTGTCGTATGAAAAAAAAAATTTTAACAGCTTGAGTTTGAATAATTTCCGAGTAAATTGGGTAACGGGAACTATATAGTGCGTACTCTTTGTCCTATAAAAAAATTTGCAATATGGTGGCGAAGCGGTGTCATTTTAGTTATTGTTATGACATCAGGTAAGAGCCGATAGTAGTCCTCCAAACGAATCAAACGCACAGATGTCACAAGCAAGAGCGTGAACTCCCTTCACTTTACTCAAATGAGTATGAGACCCCTGCTATAGGGCCTTAAAATGGAACTAATAAGGTTTTGGGCCAAGGTGTTAGCCAGTGCATAAGTGTGTTTCTTAAGCTTTTCTATTGCTTTTGTTCTTTACCACCAATTTTCCGAAGTGGAAGGCAGGAGCCAAAGGGGCAAACGTATCAACCCAAAAACCAGTGGTGAAGCCTCATTCTGGTACTTTTTTGGCAATTCGGCAATTTAGGCTCAAGGGTGCCAGGTAAAAACCAAAAAGCCAGATGTGAAGCATATTTCTGACATTCCCTCGGGAACAGATGCCCCAAAAGGTCCAGTGGTGCTTGACAGCATCAGCGTCTTAGCTGAGACTGAATAGAACAGGGGTGGCCAAGCTGCGGCTCGCAAGCAGCATGCGGCTCTTCCCATGTTACAGTGCGGCTCGCGGCTCCCTCCCCAACCCCCCCCCCTCCCCGCCTCCCTGCCGGTCACATGAGCACGTCCCCAAAAAAGAAAAATGGAACGCGTTTTAAATCGAAAGGCGGGTTGCGGTTTGGTAGTCTTGTGCTACTACCTTACGTACAGTTGGACTGCTTTTGACTTGGATAGACTGAAAGTAGTTCGAGTTTCGTTTATTGCTATTTACAAAAATCTGCCCCCCCCCCCCTTCCCCCCGCGGCTCTTGGAAGTTTCGTGGCTTCGTTTGCGGCTCTCAGGCCGGGTCAGCCTGGCCACCCCTGGTATAAAAGAAAGCACTGCCGAAGCTAGCGCACTAGCGGAGTGGCACGTGAGGCTTTGTTTCGCACAGCCCTAACCTAAGACGCTGATTCTAGCAAGCCGGCCCATGTGAAAATTGAACTACCAGGCTGTGAAGCCTAACTCGGGTACTTGTTTGGCAATTTAATGCCTAAATACCTGCAGACTTCGGCCAAAGTATATCAAGTTTGTTTATACCTTAGCTATATGGGGGTTTTCAGGCCCATAACTTGCCAGACCAGAACTAAATTTTGACTTAAAAATGTTTGCTATTGAACACCTCTTCAGCAACGGTTGTTGGGTGACAGCATCTTTTATTAAGTTAACGTGCTTGTGAAAAAGAAGGAAGAATAAATATTTCTCAGGTCGTCAGAACTTTATTGTTGCTGCGGCAAAAAGTGTTTTTTTTTGTTTTTTTTGCAGCAATTTTTGGCGTTTGCTTACGAAAATTGTTTTGAGGGTAAATTGTGCCAAAAAAGTAATGGCCTCATTGCAGAAAAGATTTTTTTTACGCATATAGTGAAGCCAAACGAAGTTATTACCTCTTAAAATTACTTGGCCAACATCACGTAGGTAGTCTTTCGTTCATCTGAGTAATATCAAGTTATTCGACTTCTTCCCAAACATCGAGGTTCTTCAGAGGTTTTTTTCGATGGTTTTAGTTAAGTACATTCAAGCGAAGAAAATACTGATGAATATTTGTAATCGACATGCATGTTATCATTTGTTCCTTGCTTGTCTGTATGCCTTCCTAGCGAAAAGGAGTGATACTCCCTTTGGTTGTCATTTTCAGAACATGCGTCAAAACGAACACGGTGACGATAATGACATAGTCACTATGTCAATATAATGACTGTAATGACATAGTTTGTTTGTCATTATAGCCACCGTGGTTGTTCAGACATATTGTGACAACACCAACCAATGGGACTATCACTGCTTCTCGCTGTACCCGATTGCGGTATTCCGTTTTCTCGTAATTTTCCCTCCACGTAGTTTCGATCTCTTTCTCGTAAAACGATTTGCAGAAGCAAAATGGCATCCCCAACGGTGACATCATCAGCCCTGCTGCTGCTCCTGCTCCTTCTCGGAGTCTGCAAGGGTCACCCGGACGGAGCAGACGAAGAGTCATGCAAGGACATGTTTCCTGAACACGGCTGCGAAGGCAAAAGCGCCGAGGAAGGCTACGCCGAGGGATACCGTCTCGTCCAGGCAAAGGACCACTACAATGCAAGCGATGTTTTCCCAGGTGAAAGCCGAGTCTGTGTAAAATTCGCTCCGAGCGAGAACACGATTGACTCCCTTTCACTTTTTTATGCCTCTACAACGCTAATAACAGCTGAAAGCATGTTTCTTTGTTTGTTTGTTTGTTTGTTTGTTTGTTTGTTTGTTTGTTTGTTTGTTTGTTTGTTTGTTTGTTTGTTTGTTTGTTTGTTTGTTTGTTTGTTTGTTTGTTTGTTTGTTTGTTTGTTTGTTTGTTTGTTTGTTTGTTTGTTTGTTTGTTTGTTTGTGTTTGTTTGTTTGTTTGTTTGTTTGTTTGTTTGTTTGTTTGTTTGTTTGTTTGTTTGTTTGTTTGTTTGTTTGTTTGTTTGTTTGTTTGTTTGTTTGTTTGTTTGTTTGTTTGTTTGTTTGTTTGTTTGTTTGTTTGTTTGTTTGTTTGTTTGGGCCAGTATAAATGCAAACTGTACTTTGAGAATGCTTACACAATGATGTGGTAAGTTGAGCGAGTTGGTGGTCGTTAAATACAAGAAGAAAAAAGCAGCGTTCTCTTCTTACCTGTCCTATTGTGCAGTGTTTTTTTTATGTTTACTTAGCAAGAGTTTAGTTTCTCCTTGAACTTTAAGAAATATAAAACGTCTGCTCGTTTTCTCTCGCGCAAAGCATTCGAGAGTGTCAATCCCTGCAATCTGCCTAAGGGGAGGGAGGGGAGGGGGGGGGGGTTATAACAAAACTGATGCTATGTTTAGAATAAAAAATAAATAAAAAAAGCTGTGCCGTTATTCGCTTAGCTCCCTGTCCATGTGATTTGCTGAAAAGTTGACGCCTTCATATTTTGAGGAGTGTGGAATATGGTGACGCTGATTTAACGCTGTAGAGGAGCAATTGAGCCATTGGAGCACAACTGCTAACGTTGGAGCTCCGACGTGCACCACACAGTGTTGATTACATGACCGCACGACGGTACGAGGTATCGTACAAATCAGAACGGGCAAGGGCGTGTTCACTTGATCTGTACGAGAGTTGGGGGGGGGGGGGGGGGGGGGGTTAAAAGAAATTAGAATGTAATTTTAAAAAATCGTGTATTTATTTTTGCATGTTCAGATTTTAGTCACCTTCAAAGTTTCTAAATACTTTCGGCCTAATGCAATGCACTTATGAAGACGTTTTTTGCAGTGCTCAAAATAGCCTTTAAACTCGACGGTTTTTATGTCTTTCAGCGCTTCTGCTGCTTTTTGTTTCACCTCTTCCACATCGACAAAAACTTTATCTTTGATAACGTTTTTTTTTATTCCGCTAATCAAATACGAAAAAAAAGATCCACCGGACTAGATCGGGTGATTAAGTAGGGTAAGATGCGGATGTCATGCCGCTTTTTTTGTAAAAAAAAACTGTTGAACACCCAGCGCGGTGTAAAAACGCACGTTGTCATGGAGGACGACCCAGTGTCGCTACAACTCGGGTTTCGTATTCTGCTCACATCACTAGCTAGCGAAATCCTAGCTCTCAGAAATTCTGCGTTTTTCGTAACATCATTTTTATATTAATGGCCCAGTTCTCCACACTTAAAAATACGATAAATAAAAAACACAAATAAAAGCGATAACAAAATAACTCCGAAAGTCTAATAATTAAAAGAAAAATATTGATGAAAAATTTGAGAAATGTGGCGTTCGGTATTATAAAAAAAGAAAGAATTTGTCTCGTTCAGGTAAAAGGCTCAAATGGTACAGAGCAAACTCAAAATTGGAAAAGTGATGAACATAATTACGTACATCGATTAGCTTCTCAATTTCCAATGATAAAAAGCTATAGCAGCATGGACAAGAACTCCTTAACAGACGTTACAATAAACTTTTGTGTTTTGTTAGAGGTTAAAAAGAGACTAGAGTAAGCTGTCCTTAGAGACCACCGAGCCAGTGGTCTATCGAACGTATTGTGAAGTGTCCCAGATTGTTTTTATCAAGATGTGGAATAGCGGGGTTCCTCGGGTGAATCCATATCGACATTACTTTTACTTCGTTTTTTTTTATTAAGAACCTTGAACTTTGTTTATGGCATATGGTCCGTTAATTAAAATATAAACAAACCGAGTTCTCTGGGGTAGTTTATTGACATCCATGTGTTAAAGAGAATGTCATCTACTGCGTTGCGAGAGGGACAGTGAACTTTGGGCTCATAGGGTCCACACTGCGGGTTTTCGTTTCGCCTTGTATGCATTTAAATAAATGAAGCACGAGCAGGCTATTCTCGTGCAGAATATTTTAAAACCGCAAATAAAATAATCCTGTATGTTTTCCACAGACGCGATACCATTATGTGCGCGTATTGATTGGCGATTAATGACCTATTTCACTGAAAAAGATGCACATGTTTTAGGGCTAAAGGTGAAAAAAAAAGTCAGCAGAACCCATCCTTTGGGAATGATTATCTACGTTAATGCGAATAGCGTCAAACGGTGCGGAGTTATGCGCGTTCGTCAGGTGGCCGGCACACTCTAGATACGCCAGCCCACTCTTGAGGCGATTCTAAATTTGTTGACACTTTCACAGCCCTGCGCACGATCTCCGCAGCTCCAGCACGTGCGTTTGTGTCACTTAGGAAGGCGAGCAAAGCACGCGCCATACGCACAAACACTCAAAATGGTACCGACCAGACTTTCTGGCGTCTCAGCTAGTCTCAACCAACGGTACTCTAAACGGTTGTTTATATCTTTGCTCATAGGACGCGCTTTACAGCGCTGTCACAGCTACCGGTGCGCGCGCAGTTCCATGCACGAGGGCTCATTCCGCTCGTGAGGCTGAGCGACGGCCGCTACATCACCCTCTCCCGAGCGCGGGAGAGGGTGAGCTAGCGGCCGTGCTCAGCCTCACGAGAGCGGAATGAGCCCTCGTGCATGGAACGCGCGCGCACCGGTAGCTGTGACAGCGCTGCAAAGCGCGTCCTATGGTAAAGATATAAACAACCGTTTAGAGTGCGTTGAATAACTGCCTTCATAGCTCTGTGGTTAGCGCGTCTGCCTGCTGATCAAAGGGTCAACGGTTCGAATCCCAGCCGGCGCCGGTCTTTTTTATTTATTTATCGACCCGCGGCGTAAGAGGTTAGATAGCCAGATAGATAGATACATAGATAGACGAAAAGTGCGTGAAGTATCCAAAGAATGCTATTCGCATTAAAACACGGTTAACATTTTGGACAAAACCCGAGACCCTGTTGTGTTGTCCTTCTTTCCCCCAGTCTCGGGGTTTTGTCTAAAATGTTAAACTTTCACCAGCTTATTTGCGCCCTAACTTTTTGTTTGTTAAACACGGTTAACTTGAGATCAGATGGATCGGGCATATATCAACGTTAGAAGTAAGACGATATGAACTACAAATATTACTGCCTTACTCAGCCCTCTGCTTTTGCGATAGCTGCGCTGAATGCTTCCGGCTTCCTGATAAAACATATGTATAACCATAAAATGCCTTTTTTTTATGGGAACAAGTAAAATTAATTGTTGTTCTCCGTCACAACAAGTCTAAGCGGATACTTAAAGGTAAAAAAATATATTCAGACGAGGTGGCTCGGAAGCTAAGGATGTTTTTCAAGCCCCTGACACAAGACACGGAAAAACGCAACGTCGCGTTCTTGCTTTTTTTCTCTCTCTTGTGGTTTGCACCATAAAACCAACATCCCACCTGTTCCGCGGGTACAAATTTTGGTTATTAATTAAATCAGCGGCACATAATGAAACATAGAGAACGCAAAGATGAATGAGCAAGTTTATTGACATAAAGCAGATAACTACTTTTTCAAAGAAAACGGCATCTTTAGTAATCCACATGAGGACCATTGCAACCTAACTCCTTCATAGTCGTAATCACCGCACATTTGCCGGCATTCTTGTATAGTATCATACTTGTTATCGTTGCCGCCGCAGCCAGTATACTGAGAGGCTCGCATTTGCCACTTCGGTTATTATAACTCCAAAGGCTCTGGATGTCAAACTTTCCGGAGGTACACGCGGCGCCTTTATTCGGTGTTTCCCAGCAGTGTTTACGGAAAAACTCGGTCGGGCTTAGGTCTTTCTCTGTAGAACAAGACGAAGAAAACACATCGTATTAGGCTTATTATCTGTTTCTATTGACGTCTGGGGATCCGAAAGTAGTGTCAGCACGAATAATATCTACTTCTGGAATTAATTGGCAGCAACATTTACCTTCAAAGTCCTGTAATGCATGAAATGCATTATAGAGAATTGGTGTGTCACGTGACGCATATTTGTTCGCTAAATTTAGAGGGAAAACTGAATGCCTGTATAAGTCACGTGACGTCAGGTCACGTGACGTCGATTTCCCGCGCTAAACTTGGCGGGAAAACTGGTTTGGTGTCTAGGTAAAAAGACGTGAATTTCCCCGGTAAATTTAGCGGGCAACTGAATTCGTGCATTGGTCACGTGATCTCAATTCCCCGCTTAATTTAGCGGGCAAACTGAATTAGTATATAGGTCACGTCATATCAACTTCCCCGCTAAATTTAGCGGGAAATGTGCGGACGGACGGACGGACGGACAAAATTTTGGGAGTGGGGGGTGGCGTTAGAAAGCATTTCATGCTCGAAAAGAAAAGTACGTTGTGCGCTTGACCGTCAGCCGTGCAAAATGGTGCGTTAGAAGCGAAAGTGTGCGGGCAAGTTGGTTAGGAAACATCGTAATCAAAATCAAAACCCTGATTATGATGGTACGTTACTTGGCGACCTAGAGAACAGCTGGAACTACGTCCATACTATATGCTCCCCCCCCCTTCCCCCATTTTGTTCCTCCCTATCCCTGTTTCTCCGTCTGGCTCGATCCGTCACCACTTTGCGGCAATTTGGACCACTGCAGCAAAAGGTTGCCGACACCTGGACTACCTTATCAGCTTAGGGATTTGACTGGTTCGAGAATGCCAAGTCTGGGATGCCGTGCGACAATGCAAACATAGCCTTTTTTTTTACGTATTTACAAAGAGTAGTTTAAGAATGACGTTTATCGTAAGCTCCAAGCGTCCCAAAGAGTTCTCGTCGATGTTTCGGGTAGTAGACGGCACCCTAATTTAGTCTGAGCGAGTTCGACAAGTTTCGTCTGGCATATATATATATATATATATATATATATATATATATATATATATATATATATATATATATATATATATATATATATATATATATATATATATATATATATATATATATATATATATATATATATATATATATATATATATATATATATATATATATATATATCCAATAGGCACATTATAATAAAAAATATTTTGCGTTGAAAGATTTATTTTTAGGTTTCATGCCTTAATTAATATATAATTGTCATTTGTAGCGACGCTTCCTTCAGTTGTTTGCCCTCTCTTTGCTATTTTCTTCTTAAATATCTACGGACATCTGCTAGAGTTTCTGCCTCTCCAGAATGCCTACAAAATAAAATACTTTAAAATACCGACCATGCGCCCATGTTCAAATAGACGCTAATGTCTTAACTTTTATAATATTTAAAAATGTAGGAAAGTGCCAAAACATTCGCCAACCCAAGAAAACGTCTAAAGTCGCGAAGCCGACCAAAATGCTCCTCCGTGTCAGCTGTTTCGACCAACACACCGGTGCAAAGCAGTGAAGCTTTTGACGCTGGAGCGCCTGCGCGAAACAGGCTGAACGAGAGTGAGACGCGGCGCTTTATAAAATTAGGGGTTCTGCTGATTCTGCTCCTATACGTTCCTTGAATTCAAACAAGAGCAAACCTCAACATGTGCCTCTTCTGCTTTTCCGCTCTCTGATCTAGCAGGTGCCCAACGCCCTCTTTCTTTGATTATCTCCAACTTTTTCTAGGTGTACGCTTGCTTGGTATTTGACAATAGTTGCTTGTAACCTATGTGCTCCCTATAATGTAACATTAGTCCCACGTGTTTTTATTCTTCAAGTGCATTGCTGTATATGACTTTAAAGCTTAACATGACATATAAACCTTTCGTCTCTGAGCTCTGATTCGAATTAAATATCGTACCCAAAACATTTCATACCGTCCAGTTTATACTTAGTTTTGATTTTAGTCTTGTCATTTTTAGTTTATCTAAGGAAGTAAGGTTGTAGTCATCTAAACTAGTAATTAATCATTTATATTGTTTTTCTTGTACATTTCTCTGCCTCTTTAGCACCTTCTTTATTGAGTCTTTTTAAAGCTTTAGTCTTCCTGAACTCGCTAAATGTTTAGTTGTTTTTCGGCACGACTCGGGAGACTTAAAGTGATAAGGACGTGAAAATTAAACAAGAAATTTACTCTTGGTATAAGATTCTCATAGGTTACTTCGTTTGAACGCGGAGTTTGGCAATATTTAGAGCTATAGTAAATAACAAGAATGAATGTTTTAACGTCGATCATTTCCATCTTGTGATCAAGCAACCATGACGAAACTCTGACGTAACCTGCCCATAGCCTGCCCAGATGAGTGGCATTATGGAGTTCATGAACCACGGGACAGTAATTGTACAGTTTAATGCTCTTTCATTCTTAGCTTATTCATGCTTTGCACGCTCGCACGCTACAGGCTACGCGGTTACTTTCATTTCCTTGCCCCCTAGTTTGCTCCTTGCTCCAAGTCTGCTAAAACAAGATCCCGACGACGTGAGAGACACCGTACATAATTCCATCGGCTCAAAGCGTGGAAGGAAAGTGAGGAAGTCGAAAGCTATAAGCAGTCCAGTTAGCGCTGAGAGAACTAAGTCTGCGAGTGAATGCAAGAGACCATGGCAAGAGACGACAGAGGTGTGCTGCCACGCCACTAGGGGACGCTGACGTTTGCATGACGTATGGGATTGCTGGGAGTGGTACATCATCAAGCCCTTCAAACATGGCGGCTTTTCCCTTTGAACAGGCGCTTCAAGGGATCCCCCGAATTCAATCACATTCATCCACGCGAAGACTAAATAGATGTTTATAAAACAGTTGTAGCAAAAATAGAGGGACAGCTAATGCGTTTTCCCTTTGATATAGTTATCTCAGATATTTTTTGCATGTCTTATTTTTATCACGCAATAGTGTATTCGCGGTAACCAAGTCATAATATAACAAAATAATCCAGGATTGATTTTTCTTACACCAGATTCATTGGATTTGAGACAAATGATTTATTTAAATTACTGCGCTATAAATATTGCTTCTTTGCCACTAGATATATTTCTCAATCTTCGGCATACTGAAATATCAGTTTGTTCAATCACTCGATAACAATGCGGATATTATAATTACCATGAATGTAAAGTTTAATGAAAACATTTTATTGCTATGAGCCTGAAAGAAAAAATGGCTTCAGTAGTGAATACTTTCGCAAAAGGTAAGGACGCAAACAGGCTGGTGGTGGTTAAACATTTCGAAAAAATATAGCTTCAATATTTTAGTTAGTTGTAAAACTTTGCTTGATTTTATTTCGAGTTCTGACTTTACTCTGTGAGGACGTACTTTTCTAGTTTCTCGGGTTTTTACGTTTTGACGCTGCCGCCAGGCCGGGAAAGTAACGTAGCCGACCAAGGAAAAGCGCGAAGGTGAGAAGCAGGCTCAACACTGATTTTCTTCCAGAAGAAGCACTCCTTGTTGCTCGTGCTCAGTTTTATAGAAACCTTTCTTGGTTGTTGATCATGGTTTTAAATACGAAACAAATGCACATAGAAAAGCACCAGACATTGGGTTACAAACAGGAAATAAAAATAAAATTATTTTCGGAATTGTTGTTGCGGGCCGTGTTTAGGTTTATATCATCATAGTAAGACTGGTCTGATCTATAATCCTACTAATGTTTTTATTTTGTAAACCTGATCTTTTCAATGTCTCGTTTCTTTTTTCTTTCTTTTTTCAGCTGGGTGTATGCGTGCATTTATTGTTATCTGGGTAAGAAAATCTGTGGAATAAGGGAAGGCGACTGTTCCAACCCTTGAATATAAGAAATGCCATTGTTTGTCCATAATATCCGATTGGTCATAAAATGTTTTACAAATGAGAAACATATGCTTGCCTTTTGAATAATTTGCGTCTTGCCTTTTGTTAAATATAAATCCCGGAACTGATATGGGTAGAACTTACGTCTACAATAGAAAGTCACAACCGGTGCGTGTTAAAAAATTATTTCCATTTCCTCCAATGCCTCCATAATAAAAACTTTTTACATGCTTATTGCCTGTTACATTATCATAGGTGAGATCAGAGGCAGGAATTTCGGCACCATTTCCTGCCTCTGGTTTCTCGTTGCACGCTTTTTTCCCCTGAAATAATTACAAGAAAGTAAGTTTGGATTTCCCCGAGATCGCATTCATAAAATCACTTATAAGCACCGTTAGTGTGCTACTTGGTACTCGTTCCAGGGGCTGTCTTTATAATCAGTAAAGTTGTCAGTTTTCCGCAGAAAATGGTTATACGCGAGAATCGAATATGCATAATTCATGCCAGGCTTTCCGTAGTCGAAGTTATGGAAACCCTTCTGGTGGCCCCATGACCTCTTCGCCATTTTCCAGCTGGCTGCATTCAGCCAGTCATCCGACGCCTGCCAGTACTTCGTCTATCCATGCATTGGATTACGGCGGTGATTTCCTCTACCACTTCATCCTAGGTAAAGGGTTGTGCGCCCTTTTCTTTTTCTTAGGCTTTTTTGTTTGTCTGAGGAAAGCACCTTCTAACTTTTTGCGCTGAATACGAACGAAAGCCAAAACAACGTAGTATTCTCCTGGCGCGAAATCGATGTCTTGTCTAGCGCTCACTCAATTGTGGTTCCCATATGGTGAGCTAAGCGTCACAGTGAAGCTCAGAGTCAACGAATAGGTTTCGTCAATCTCTCTCCGCGCTGCTTGCTTGACTCCCTGGCTCCTCCCATTCATGGGAAGGCGAACAGAAAAGAGCCCCGTTCTCGAGTATATACATTATGTTCTGGAGTGTATATATATATAAAAATATATATATATATATATATATATATATATATATATATATATATATATATATATATATCATTCTCTGATATGATATATCTATATATATCTCATCATATATATATATATATATATATATATATATATATATATATATATATATATAAAAGCTTGTCTGCGTGCACCAGGTAAAGGCGCGCAAGAGATAATTGCAGAGAAGAACTGACTTTTTCTTTTTCTGTTTTTGATTCTGTTCTGTTTTTTTTGCGTAGACGGCTGAAAGTTACCAGCCTCAATGTGCGTCTCGTGCGTCGCTGTTTATGAGACGCCTTGACAAGTGCAGTACGACTCGGTAGCATTCTTTTGACGCTCACTTCATCTTTGTGTGTTTGCTATCGAAGCGGCCCGGCTCGCATTGCATCAGTCTCGGTTTAATCGAAAGCTGCGGGCTCTTGATATGGCTTCTTCCGCGTCGTCTGAACAAGTGTTGTGCATACATATGGTATGGAATTCCTGGCGCGGGCTCAATTATTGTGTAGGTGTGTTGTGAACAACTGCATGAAGGAGCGTGTAGCTTCACAGCGGTTTGTTCGCGTGCGTAAGCGTACCGGTGCGGTGGTGCATGATTGTTCCTCTAGTCTAGGTTCGCTTTGTTCGCTGCATACTTGCGTGCATATTTGCTTTCTGCCTTACGTTTTCCCCTGTTCCACTTTCTCCGCTCATAAGCTTCTAAAACTTTTTTGATATCACATTGTTGCAGAAAAGTTCACTCTAAAGCTGGAATGATACAATTTTGTTTCGAAAAGTAAATAAATGAGTTCAACTACTAAGCATGTGCCGTATATGTGTGCAATAGAATGCCTAAACTTTTTGTTTCGAGCTTTTGGGTGAATGGTCAAACCAGATGCATTTCATTTCGTATCGTCTGTCTTTGTTTAAGGATCGAAGAGACAGGGTGCGACTAGACCTATGTTATTGATCGCCTCTTTTTTACCGCAAGATTGCCTGTTCTGACATGTGTCCGCGTCGCGAAAAAGAACGCTTTTTTACTTTCGGCTGGACGATTCTTCGAAATATCGGAAATATTTCTGTGCTATGTAAGTTTTTTCAATGGATACACATTGTATCCAGTACTGACATTCTTTGCGTTATCACAGTATTGATAGCGTGGTTGATATTTTCTAACGTTAGATTTTGTCTTCTACTTTATGCTTTTTAAGATAAGTTACGCATCCTTTCAATAAATGTTTAATCTGCATATGCTGAATGTCGAGTTTAAACTCTGTTGGGCAATCATGCATACTGTCTTCGCAGAAACAATCAGCGGAAGAAAGCAAACTATTCAAGAATGAATTGCCTTGTTGTGCCTGATGTATTTATGCCGATAAATGTTCTGCAGTGTTTTGTTTGTTCTTTTTAAATCGACAACATTTGCGAAAATTAGGTCTTCGAAATATTAATTCGTCGACAGAGCTTCATTTCGATGATTGAAACCAGAATAGATAACTGGGCGGCGTGTTTCTGTCGGGATTGCACCATCGCGTTAGACTTTATTTCGTTTGGTTTCGACATTAGCATCACTCTGAACGATTTCTTTGAAAAAAAAAAGAACTTTATATGGCAGAATTAGCTGATCGGGCACCGCTGTCGCAACGTATTTTTCCCGACATATTGTGCCACCCTTTGAGAGCAGCGTCATTCGCAACTCCCGGCGTGACACGTTTGTCTTGATTGAAAACAGCCTTTAGAAACTCTCAGGTAGAATAGGGCTTCGCTTCGCCTTGGGATTTCCAAACGCTCATAACACACACAGCACACACAGCGTCAAACCAAAACTTGTTACAACGATACATCTACTGGTGATTTGTTCACTTCAGCGTTATGTCGGCGACACCCATTGGCCATGACGTCGTAGTGTCCATAAGCGTTCGTTTCTGGTTGGAGACAAAACGGTGAAACAAATCTCGAGTGGTCTTGCTTTGTCAGTAAGGAGCATAAATGCGCATGCATGGGAAATCTAGAGGCACGAATGCGCCGTGTTGTTTTCTCGAGCAGCAACCGTTTTCAACACAAAAATTAATATATAAAAATGTCACCCATCTTTGTTTTATTTCATATATTCGTACTTGTTACGAATGATTAGACTAAATTAAAAGAAATGAGCTAGCATTTTATTCATTCACATTCATTTTTTTCAAGGTCCAACGAATAGTTTTGCCTAACTTTAGTGATCCAGCTGTCAACTATTCATTACAGAACAAAAACAAACATCAAAATCGCAAGAACATTTATTGGAAGCTAAACCATAACAGCAGCAATAACAACCCGCTGAAGTCTACTCTTCAGTATACTTATCTACAAATCCATTTGGAATTTGTTGCCAAATGACACGAAATCGAGATGTTGTACATCTCCTTTTTCACTATATGGAAAAAGTCCATAAACTACGTTAAATCTAAACGATATTAATAAATGTGCAAAATTTTGCACAGTAAATTTCTTGTTACTTTTACTTTTTTGCATGTCTGCTCCAAGCTGAGAAATAAGTCGTGCTTTTTTGTATCTCCTTTGTGCCTCCAATCCTGCGCTGATTGCAAGTAGAAACTTGTTTTATCTGCGGTTTAATCCCTCTCTGACCGAAGAGGAAAGCCATGGAACGTGCGTAGATCGCACTCGCGAGTGTTTGTCGTGTGCGCATATTTCGTCCCGCTAGAAATATGCGCACATTAGACAAGCACTCGCGAGTGCGATCTACGCACGTTCCGTGGCTTGCCTCTTCGGTCAGAGAGTGGATTAAACCGCAGATAGGACAAGTTTCTATTACAATCAGCGCAGGATTGAAGGCGCAAATCTGATACAAAAAGCACGTCTTATTTCTCAACTTGGAGCAGACATGCAAAAAATAAAAGTAACATAAATTTACTGTGCAAAACATGGCACATTTATTAATATCGTCTTAGATTTAACGTAGTTTATGGACTTGTTTCATATAATAAAAAAGGAGATGTACAAAATCTCGATTTCGTGTCATTTTGCAGCACATTCCAAATGATTTGTAGATAAGTATACTGAAGGGTAGATTTCAGGGGTTTGTTATTGCTGTTGTTTTTGTTTAGCTTCCCATAAATGTTCTTGCGATTTTGATGTTTGTTTTTGTTCTGCAATGAAGAGTTGACAACTGGATCACTAAAGTTAGTCAAAACTATTTGTTGGACGTTGAAAAAAAAAATAATGTGAATGAACGAAAATATTAGCTCATCTCTTTTTAATTTAGCCTAATCATTCGTAACAAGTACGAATATATCAAAAAAAAAAGGGTTGCATTTTTATATATTAATTTTTGTGTTCAAAACGAGTTGCTTGCTCGAGAAAACAAAACGGCGCATACGTGCCTCTAGATTTCCCCATGCATGCGGATTTATGCTCCTTACTGACAAAGCAAGACCACTCGAGATTTGTTTCACCGTTTTGTCTCCAACCAGAAACGAACGCTTATGGACACTATGACGTCATGGCCCATGGGTGTCGCCGACCTAACGCTGAAGTGAACAAATCACCAGTAGATGTATCGTTGCAACAAGTTTTGGTTCGGAGGCTGTGTGTGCTGTGTGTTTGAAATAGCGTTTGAAATCCCAAGGCGAAGCCCCATTTACCTGAGAGTTTTAAAGGCTGTTTTCAATCAAGACAAACGTATCACGCCTGGAGTCGCGAATGAAGCTGCTCTGAAAAGGTGGCACAATATGTCGGGAAAAATACGTAATGACAGCGGTGCTCGATCAGCTAATTCTTCCATATAAAGATTTCTTTTTTTTTTTTTTCAATATAAATCGTTCAAAGTGATGCTAATTTCGAAACTAAACGAAATAAAGTCTAACGCGATGGTGCAATCCCGACAGAAACAAGCCGCCCAGTTATCTATTCTGGTTTCAATCATGAAGTGAAGCTTGTCGACGAATTAATATTTCGATGACCTAATTTTAGCAAATGTTGCGATTTAAAAAAGAACAAACAAAACACTGAGAAACATTAATCGGATAAATATACCAGGCACAACAAGGCAACTTATTTTCTTTAAATAGTTTTTTTTTCCGCTGAGTTTTTCTGCGAAGGGACAGAGATGCATGCGTGGTGCCCGACAGAGTTTCCGGGACTCTACATTTAGCATAGCAGATTAAACATTTATTGAAGGATGCGTAATTTATCTTAAAAAGCATAAAGTAAAGAACAAAATCTAACGTTAAAAAATACCAACCACGCTATCAATACTGTGATAGCGCAAAGAATGGCAATACCAAATATGTATTCGACTGGAAAAGAATTTGCCAGCACAGAAAACTTTCACTCTTTCGAAGAATCGTCAGCTAAAGTTAAAAGCGTTATTTTCGTGATGCGAACACATGTCAGAACAGGTTATTTTGCGGTAAAAAAAGGGGTGATCAATAAATAAGTTATAGTCGCACTCTCTCTTCAGTCTTAACAAAAAAGACAACGATAGGAAATTAAATTTCTAGTTTGACCATTCACCAAAAGTTAGAAACAAAAAGTTTAGGCTTTTTTTTTTTTGCACAAATATATGGCATATGCTTATAATTGAACTTTTTTCTCTTTCGAAACAAAGTTGTATCATTCCAGCCTTATACAGTTAACTTTTCTGCAATAATGTGATATCAGAAAAGTTTTAAGTTTATGAACGAAGAAACAGGGACAGGGGAAAACGTAAAGCAGTAGCAAGCAAGTATGCACCAAACTGCTGGGAACAAAGCGAACCTAGACTAAAGGAACAATCATACACCACCGCACCAATACGCTTACGCACGCGCGAACAAACGTTGTGAAACACACGCTCCTATGCAGTGGATGACAACACACCAACACAATAATTGAACCCGCACCAGAAATTCCATACCATATGTATGCACAACGCTGTTCAGGGGCGCGGAAGTTGGTTACGTATCAGAGCCCACAGCTTTCGATTAAACCCAGACGATGCAATACGAGCCGGGACGCTCGATAGCAAACACACAAAGAGAATGAGCGTCGTGAGAATGCTACCAGTCGTACTGCACTTGCCAAGTGTCTCATAAACAGCGACGCACGAGATGCACATTGAGGCTGGTAACTTTCAGCCGTCTAAACAAAAACAGAAAACAATTACAAAAAATAAAAAGTCAGTTGTTCTTTTCACTTTTTTCTTGCGCGCCTTTTCCTGGTGCACGCACGGGAAACTTATATATATATATATATATATATATATATATATATATATATATATATATATATATATATATATATATATATATATATATATATATATATATATATATATATATATATATATATATATATATATATATATATATATATATATATATATATATACATACATCCAGAACGGACCAACCTGTCCTGTGTTCTCCTTCCCGTGAATGGGAGTAGCCAGGGAGTTAAGCAAGCAGCGTGGAGAAGGTGACAAAACTACTCGTGCTCTGAGCTCACTGTGACTTTAGCGCCATATAGGAACCACAATTGAGTGAGCGCTAGACAAGACATCGATTTCGCGCCAAATAAATATTACGTTGTTTTTGCTTTCGTTCGTATTCAGCGCAAAAAGTTTGAAGGGGTTTTCCTCAGACAAACAAAAAATGGGGAGGGGATTTCCTACCCACATCCTCTAGGATGTGGGTAGGGAAATCACCGCTGTAATTCATTGTATGGATAGACGAAGTACTGCAGGCGTCGGATGACTGGCTGAATGCTATCAGATGGAAAAAGGTAAGAGGTCATGTGGCCATCAGGAAGGAGCTCCATAACTTGGACTACGGAAAGCCTGGCATGAATTATGCATATTCGATTCCTCGCTTATAACCATTTTCTGCGGAAAACTGACAACTTTACTGATTATAAAGACAGCTCCTGGAACGATAACAAGTAGCACTCTAAAGGTGCTATATAGTGATTTTATGAATCTGTCTCGGGAAATCCAAACTTACTTTCTTATTATTATTTCAGGTGAAAATGAGTGCAAGGAGAAACCAGAGGCAGGAAATGGTGCCGAATTTCTGCCTCGATACTACTATGATTATGAACATAATACATGTAAAATGTTTTATTATGGAGGTATTGGAGGAAATGGAAATAATTTCTTCACACGCACCGATTGTGACTTCTATTGTAGACGTAAGTTCTACCTATATCAGTTCCGGGATTTATCTTTAACAAAAAGCAAAACGCATATTATTCAAAAGGCAAGCATTGTTTTCATTTGTATATTTTATGACCAATCGGATATTAGACAAACAATAGTATTTTTTATATTCAAGGGTTGAACTGTCGCGTTCCTTATTCCACAGATTTTCTTACCCAGATAACAATCGTGCACCATACACCAAGTTGAAAAAAGAAAATAAAAGAAACAGAGACATTGAAAAGATCAGGTTGCAAAATAAAAATTAATAGGATATAGATCAGACCAGTTTTACTATGATGATATAAATCAAACACGGCCCTCAACAACAATTCCGAAAATATTTTATTTTATTTCCTGTTTGTATATTGTCTGAGGCTTTCTATGTGCATTTGTTTCGTATTTAAATCCATGATCAACAAGCCAAAAAAGGTTTCTATAAAACTTAGCACGCGCAAAAAGAAGTGCTCTTCGAAGAAAATCAGTGTTGTGCCTGCTTTCTATCTCGCGCTTTCTTTGTCAGCTACGTTACTCCCCATTGCAACAAAATGAGAACGTACATGAAACGAAAACCAGAAAAGTACGCCTTACTGAAATAAAGTCAGAACTTGAAAGAAAAATCAAACAAAGTTTTACAACTAACTAAAGGATTGAAGCTGTTTTTTATACTAGAGAAATATAGCAATAAAACATTTTTAATTAATCTTTACATTCATTAGTAATTATATTATCAACATTGTTATCAGTAATTGAACAAACTGATATTTCAAGCTGCCAGGTTGAAAAATATATCTAGTGGCAAAGAAGCAATATTTTATAGCTGCAGTAATTTAAATACAATTCATTTCCATTTAAATCCAATGAATCTGATGTAAATAAAACAATCCTGATTATTTTTATATTATGGACTTTAACATACACTATGCATTAAAAATGACATGCAAAAAAAAATATCTGAGAAAACTATATCGCTGGAACGTATTAGCTGTCCTTCTATTTTTGCTAAATTTGTTTTATAAACTTCTATTTAATTTCGCGTGGATAAATATGATTGAATCGGGGGATCCTCGGATGCGGAATTTCAAGGGAAAGCCGCCATGTTTGAAGGGCCGATGATGTATCACTCCCAGTATCCCCATACGTCATGCAAATATCAGCGTCCCCTAGTGGCCTGGCGGCGCAACTCCGTCGTCTCTTACGTGCATTCGCAGGCTTAGTTCTATCAGCGCTAACTGGACTGCTTATAGCTTTCGACTTCCTCATTTTTTTTCCGCAATTTGAGCCGATAGACTGAGTCTACGGTGTGTCTCACGTCGTCGGAACATTGTATCAGCAGACTTGGAGCAAGGAGCAAGCTAGGAGGCAAAGGAAATGAAAGTAACCGCATAGCCTGCTAGCGTGCGAGCGTGCAAAGCATAAATAAGCTCAGAATGAAAGAGCGTTAAACTGTATTAATAAAGTCACGTGGTTCATGGACAGAACTCCATGATGTCACTCATCTGAGCGGGCTATGGGCAGGTTACGTCAGAGTTCCGTCAGGGTTGCTTGATCGCCCGATGGAAATGATCGACGTTAAAACATTCATTCGTGTTATTTACTATAGGTCTAAATATTGCCAAACTTCGCGTTCAAACTATAAGTAACCTATGAAAATTTTATACCAAGAGTAATGTTCTTTTTTACATTTCACGTCCTAATCCCTTTAAGCCTCCCGCGTTGTACCGAGAAACAACTAAACATTTAGCGAGTTTTGGAAGACGAAATCTTTTGAAAGAGTGATTAAAAAGGCTGCTAAAGAGGCCGAGAAATGTACAAAAAAACAACAACAACAACAACAACAATATGAACCATTTAATAAACAGATAAGACGACTACAACCTTAATTCTTTAGATAAACTAAAAATGACAATACTAAAGTCAAAACTAAGTATAAACTGGACGGTATGAAATGTTTTGGGTACGATTTTTAATTCGAATCAGAGCTCAGAGACGGAAAGTTTACATGTCATGTTAAGCTTTAAAGTCACGTACAGCAATGCACTTGAAGAATAAACCGCGAGGGACTATTATCACATTATAGAGCGCACATAGGTACAAGCAACTACTGTTAAATACCAAGCAGGCGTGCACCTTAAAAAGTTGGAGATAATCAGAAAAAGAGGGTGATGTGCACCTGCTAGATCAGAGAGCGGAAAAGCAGAAGGGGCACATGTTGAGCTTTGAAGGCCCGTTCACACTCTTGCGACCGAGTTTGACCGAGAGAGACCAAACCGTTTTTAAGCCTCTTGCGCTCTCGTAGGACCAGCTCGGCTGCAGCGGAGCTGGTCCCTAAGAGATCGCAAGAGGCTTAAAAACCGGTTTGGTATCTCTCGGTCGAAGTCTGACGCAAGAGTGTGAACGGGCCTTTACTCTTGCTTGAATTCAAGGAACGTGTTGGAGCAGAATCAGTAGAACCCCTAATTTTTTAAAGCGCCGCGTTTCTCTCGTTGATACTGTTTCGCGCAGGCGCTCCAGCGTCAAGCTTCACCGCTTTGCATCGACGTGTTGGTCGAAACAGCTGACGCGGAGGAGCATCTTGGTCGGCTTCGTGACTATAGACGTTTGCTTGGGTTGGCGATTTTTTTTGGTACTTTTCCTACAGTTTTATATAATATAAAAGTTAAAGCATTAACGCCTATTTGAAGATGGGTGCATGGTTGATATTTTAGTGTATTTTATTTTCATTGGAGAGGCCGAAACTCTAGCAGATGTTGTCCGTAGATGTTTAATACCCGTGTCAGACGGCGTTCCAAAGACCCTTTCACTAAGCTCCTTTATAAAATCGGTGAACTAGCGCACGCCGTAGGAGCACGTGCTCACTCAACATCGCGAGCAGATTGGCCATTTTTATAAAGGAGCTTAGTGAGAAGGATCTTTAGAACACCGTTTGACACGGGTATAAGGGCATAGCAAATAGAGGGCAAACAACTAAAGAAACGTCGCTACAAATGACAATGATATATTAATTAAGGCGTAAAACCTAAATAATAAATCTTTCAACGCAAAATATTTTTTGTTATAATGTGCCTATTGGATAGATATACATCTTTCATATAGGCCAAACGAAACTTCTACAGTGCCACACAGGCCTCATTTAAGATGTATATAATATAAAAACAAAAACAAGATTGTCGAACTCGCTCGGACTAAATTAGGGTGCCGTCTATCACCCGAAACATCGACGAGAGCGTTAAAAAAAAAGAAAAAAAAGATGGTTAGCTTTCATTGCTTCACAGCATCCCAGACTTGGAATTTTCGAGACAGGTAAAATCCTTAAGCTGATAATGTAGTCCAGGTGTTGGCAACCTTTTGCTGCAGTGGGCCGTATTGCCACAAAGCGGTGACGGATTGAGCCAGACGGAGAAACAGAGATTGGGATTAAAGGAAGAGAGGTATGGATGTAGTTACAGCTGTTCTCTAGGTCGCCAAGTAACGTACCATCATGATCAGGGTTTTGATTTTGATTATGATGTTTTATAACCAAGTCGACTGCACACTTTTGCTTCTAACGCACCATTTTGCACGGCTGACGGTCAAGCGCACAACGTGCTTTTCTTTGAAGCATGAAATGCTTTGTAACGCTACCCTTAATGCCAAAATGTTGTCCGTCCGTCCATTTCCCACTAAATTTAGCGGGAAAGTTGATATCACGTGAACTATACACGAATTCAGTTTCCCCGCTAAACTTTGCAGGAAATTGGCGTCACGTGAAACATGTACGAATTCAGTTACCCGCTAAATTTACCGGGAAAATTCACGTCTTGTTACCTAGACAGCAAACAGTTTATCCGCTAAGTTTAGCGGTGGAAATTGCCGTCACGTGACCTCTCGTCACGTGACCTATACAAGCACTCAGTTTTCTCGCTAAATTTAGCGAAAAATATACTTCACGTGACACACCAATTCTCTATAACGCAATGCATGCATTATAGGACTTTGATAGTAAAGGTCGCTGCAAATTTATTCCCTAAGTAAATACTTCGGAAATAATGACACTACTTTCGGACCCCCAGACGTCAATAGAAACTGATAATAACCCTAATACGATGTGTTTTTCTTTTTCATGTTCTACAGAGAAAGACCTAAGCCCGACCGACTTTTTCCGTAAACACTGTAGGGAACCGCCGAATGAAGGCGAACAGTGTACCTCCGGAAATTTTAACATCCAGCGCCTTTGGAGTTATAATAGCCGAAGTGGCGAATGCGAGCCTCTCGAGTACACTGGCTGCGGCGGCAATGATAACAAGTACGATACCAAACTGGAATGCGAGCAAATGTGCGGTGATTACGACTATAAATGAGTGAGGCCTCAATGGTCCTCGAGTGGATTACTAACGATGCCGTTTTCTTGAAAAAGTAATTACTGCTTTACGTCAATAAACTCGCTCATTCATCTTTGCTTTCTCTATGTTTCATTACGTGCCCCTGATTGAATTAATGACCAAAATTTGTACCGGTGGAACAGGTGGAATTTTGGTTTTATGGTGCAAACCACAAGGTGAGAAGAAAAATAAAGAACGCGACGTCTCGTCCTTTTGTGTCTTTTTCAGGGGCTTGAAAACATCCTTAGCTTTCGAGAAACCTCGTCTGAATACATTTTTTACCTTCACATATCCGCTTAGACTTGCTACGGAGAACAACAATTAATTTTACCTGTTCCCGTACAAAGAAAAGACATTTTATGGTTATACAGATATTTTATCAGGAAACCGGTAGCATTCAACGCAGCCATCGTAAAACCAGAGGGCTGAGTAAGGCAGTAACATTTCTGGTTCGTATCGTCTTACTTCTAACGTTAAAATATGCCCAATTAATTTTATTTCAAGTTAACCGTGTTTTTTGACACCTTTAGCTCTAAAACAGGTGCATCGCTTTCAGTAACATAGATCACAAACCGCCAATGAATACACGCACATAATGGTATCGTGTCTGTGGAAAACATACGCGATTATTTTATTTTAAGTTTTAAAATATTGTGCACGAGAGAATAACGTGCTCGTGCTGCATTTATTTAAATGCATTCAAGGCGAGACGAAAACCCACAGTGTGGATTCTATGAGCTCCAAGTTCACTGTCCCTCTCGCAACGCAGTAGATGACATTCTCTTTAACACCTGGATGTCAATAAACTACCTCGGAGAACTCGGTTTGTTTATATTTTAATTGATGGATCATATGCCATAAACAAAGTTCAAGGTTCTTAATAAAAAACAAAAACGAAGTAAAAGTAATGTCGATATGGATTCACCCGAGAAACCCCGCTATTCCACATCTTGATAAAAACAATCCGGGACACTTGACATTACGTTCGATAGACCACTGGCTCGGTGGTCTCTAGGACAGGCTACTCTAGTCTCTTTTTAATTTCTAACAGACACACAAAAGTTTATTATTAACGTCTGTTAAGGAGTTCTTGTCAATGCTGCTATAGTTTTTTATCACTGGAAATCGAGAAGCTAAGTGATGTACGTAATTATGTTCATCACTTTTACAATTTTGAGTTTGCGCTGTACCATTTGAGCCTCTTACCTGAACGAGACAAATTCATTTTTTATAATACTGAAAGCCACATTTCTCAAATTTTTCATCAATATTTTTCTTTTAAATATTAGACTTTCGAAGTTATTTTTTTATCGCGTTTTTACGTGCTTTTTTATTCATCGTATTTTTAAGTGTGAAAAACTGGGACAATAGTATAAAAATGCTGCTACGAAAAATGCCGAATTTCTAAGGGCTAGGATTTCGCTAGCTAGCGGTGCGGGCAGAATAGAAAACCCGAGCTGTGGCGACACTGGGTCGTCCACCATGACAACGTACCTGCTTACACCGCGCTGGGTGTTCAGCAGTTTTTTGACAAAAAAGCGGCGTGACATCCGCACCCCACCTTACCTAGTCACCTGATCTAGCCCCGTGTAATTTTTTTTCTCGTTTTGATTAGCGGAATAAAAAAAAAACGTTATCAAAGAGAAAGTTTTTGCCGATGTGGAAGAGGTGAAACAAAAATCAGAAGAAGCGCTGAAAGGCATAAAGATTGTCGAGTTTTAAGGGTATTCTAAGCACTGCAAAAAACGTCTTCATAAGTGCATTGCATTAGGCCGAAAGTATTGTGAAACTTTGAAGGTGATTGAAATCTAAACATGCAAAAATAAATACACGATTTTTTAAAATTACATCCTAATTTCTTTGAATCCCCCCGACTCTCGTACAGATCAAGTGAACACGCGTTCCACGCACCGCACCTCTCCGCCCCTGCCCGTTCTGATTTGTACGATACGTCGTACCGTCGTGCGGTCATGTAATCAACACTGTGTGGTGCACGTCGGAGCTCCAACGTTAGCAGTTGTGCTCCAATGGCTCAATTGCTCCTCTACAGCGTGAAATCAGCGTCGCCATATTCCACACTCTTCGAAATATGGAGGCGTCGACCTTTTCAGCAAATCACACGGACAGGGAACTAAGCGAATAACGACGCTGCTATTTTTTTGTTCTTATTATTCTAAACATAGCATCAGCCTCGTTATACCCCCCCCCCCCCCCCCCCGCCGCCCCCTTAGGCGGATTGCAGGGATTGACACTCTCGAATGCTTTGCGCGAGAGAAAACGAGCTGACGTTTTATATTTCTTAAAGTGCAAGGAGAAACTAAACTCTCGCAAAGTAAACATATAAAAAAAAAACAGTGCACAATACGACAGGTAACAAAAGAACGCTGCTTTTTTTTCTTATATTCAACGACCACCAACTTGCTCAACCTACCACATCATTGTGTAAGCATTCTCAAAGTACAGTTTGCCTTTATACTGGCCCAAACAAACAAACAAACAAACAACCAAACAAACAACCAACCAACCAACCAAACAAACAAACAAATGAACAAACAAACAAACAAACAAACAAACAAACAAACAAACAAACAAACAATCAAACAAACAAACAAACAAACAAACAAACAAACAAACATGCTTTCAGCTGCTGTTAGCGATGTAAAGGCATAAAAAAGTGAAGGGAGTCAATCGTGTACTCGCTCCGGGCAAATTCGACACAGACTCAGCTTTCACCTGGGAAAACATCGCTTGCATTGTAGTGGTCCTTTGCCTGGACGAGACGGTAGCCCTCGGCGTAGCCTTCCTCGGCGCTTTTGCCTTCGCAGCCGTGTTCAGGAAACATGTCCTTGCATGACTCTTCGTCTGCTCCGTCCGGGTGACCCTTGCAGACTCCGAGAAGAAGCAGAAGCAGCAGCAGGGCTGATAACGTCACCGTTGGGGATGCCATTTTGCTTCTGGAAAATCTCTTTGATGCAAAAGAGATCGAACCAGGTGGAGGTAAAATTACGAGAAACTAAAATACAGCAATCAGGTACAGCTATATGCAGTGATAGTCCTATTGGTTGGTGTTGCCACAATATATCTGAATCAACCACGGTGGCTATAATGACAAACTATGTCATTATAGTCATTATATTGACATAGTCACTATGTCATTATCTTCACCGTGTCCGTTTTGACGCATGTTCTGAAAATGACAACCAGTGGGAGTATCACTGCTTTTCGCTAGGAAGGCATACAGACAAGCAAGGAACAAATTATCACGTGCATGTCACAAATGCTCACCAGTATTTTCTTCGCTTGAATGTAACTAAAAACATCGAAAAAAACGTGAAAAAACTCAATGTTTGGGGAGAAGTCGAATAACTTGATATTACTCAGGTGAACGAAAAACTGCCCACGTAATGTTGGCAAGTAGTTTTAAGATGTAATAACTTCATTTTGCTTCACTATATGCGAAAAAATATATAAATATTTTCAGCAGTGAGGCCATGACTTCTTTGGCACTTTTCACCCTCAAAACAATTTGCGTTAGCAAACGCTAAAAATTGCTGCCAAGGAAAAGAAAAAAGGAAAAAAAAAAGAAAAAAAAGAAAGACACTACTCGCCGCAGCAACAATAAAGTTCTGACGACCTGAGAAATATTTATCTTTACTTCATTTTCACAAGCACGTTAACTTATTAAAAGATGCTTGCACTCAAGAGACGTTGCTGATGAGCTGTTCAATAGCAAACATTTTTTAGTCAAAATTTGGTTATTGTCTTGCAAGTTATGGGCCTGAAAACCCCAAATAGCTGAGAAATTAACAAACTTGATATTCTTTGGCCGGAGTCTGCAGGTATTTAGGCCCTAAATCGCCAAACAAGTACCAGAGTTAGGTTTCACTGCGTGGTAGTTAAATTTTCACATGGGCCGGCTTGCTAGAATCAGCGTCTTAGTTTAAGACTGTGCGAAACAAAGCCTCACGTGCCACTCCGCTAGTGCGCTAGCTTCGGCAGTGCTTTCTTCCATACAGTCTCAGCTAAGACGCTGATTCTAGCAAGCACCACTGGCGTTTTTGGGGCATCTGTTTCTGGAGGAAATGTCAGAAATAGGCTTCAGATCTGGCTTTTGGTTTTTACCTGGCACCCTTGAGCCTAAATTCCCAAACAAGTGCCAGAATGAGACATGCACCGCTGGTTCTTCGGTTGATACGTTGCCCCTTGGGCTCCTGTCTTCCACTTGGGAAAATATGTGGTAAAAAAAAAGAACTATTGAAAAGCCTCAGAAACACGCGTTGGCACTGACTAACGCCTTGGCGCAAAACCTTACTAGTTCCAATTTAAGCCCTTTTAGCAGGGGTCTCAAACTCATTTGAGTAAAGTGAAAAGATTTCACGCTCTTGCTTGTGACATCTGTGGGTTCGATTCGTTCTGAGGACTACTTTCGGCTCTTACCTGATGGGATAACAAGAAGTAAAATGACACCGCTTCGCCACCATATTGCAATTTTCTTTTATAGAACAAAAGTGTCCGAGTATTTTGAGACGTCTCTGTGTCAGTTCCTCACTGAAAGTTCTTCCGATTTCATCCACCGCAATCTCAGGCGTAACGCCGAAATTATTCAAACTCAAGATGTTAAAAAACATATTTTTTCTTCAAACGACCGATATTGCTTTCCTGACCATTTCATGGAGGCAGTCTGATAAAATACATACATTTTTATGGTGATGTTTTTGAAGGCGAGAATTGCAAGCTTATGGCTTTATCTTCGGTAGTCGCTCCTGCTGATCGAGAGTTCATGCAGCTGAGGTGAAAAAGCTGGGAAGCAAAAAATTAAAACGAAACAATGTGAATATTTTATAAGAAAGAGCTACCGATGGAGCGGGAATGAATCGGTAGCATCAGACATAGCCTCCTCTATACTCACAAAGCCTGGCAATTCGACGACGGAGCCATTGAGTGCCCGGTCGCAGATTTGGAGCGCGAGGATCTGGTAACACAGAGCATATCTCGGGGAGCCTGTAGTCAGCGCACAGCTCTGGCAGCGGCGAGGACCCGAAACGTGGTTTTCAAACCCGACGAGAAAAAAGCGGTAGCCCGAGGAACGCGAGCGGACATTCCATCGCTCGGGACAAGTGTGTTTCGGCGCCTTGCCGCAGCGGGGCGCCCGTCACGTGCCTCCCCTCTCATCAGTTGTCTGCTGCTCTACCTTTTCACTTTCGAGGCTGCGTCTCGTGGCGATCTGCCAGGCTTTGTCAGTATAGAGGAGGCTATGCATCAGATTATTATGGCGCGCGCCATTTCTAGCGCTCGAGACCTAGGAACAAATTTGGCTCGCAGCCGGTTTCTTGCGGGAGAGAAAGAGAGAGGGAAGGGGAAGGAGAGTCTTAGGTGAACACGCCTCAGTGAACCACGCGCAGCTTCCAGATTTTTTAGGAACTTAAAAAAAATAATGATGTCGATGGGACGACCCAGGAGCTTTTGTCCAGAAAACGAGTTTCTACGAAACTCCAGTGCCGACAAAACGTGCGCCCACAAAGAAGTTCTTCACGAAACGTATTTCAAGGAAATAACACCTTATCTAGGAGAAAGGTTTGCGCGTTTACGTTTCTGAGGTGCACACAGGAAGCAATCCTGATGTTTATTTGTAGATTGAGCAGGTAGTTGACCCTAAACACCGCTTTGGTGCGACTTTGAGATTGAGCATTAAGCGTACCGTGTTGCTAAGACTCGATGAAGCTTCAACGTAAAAACGTCGCTAAATAGGTGTGTTTGTGGTTGTTGTACACTTGCCAAGTATACGCGTGACAGCTTTAATAGAATGGCGTTAGGTCATCCTCAGCACTTATGTGCATGTTCGGGACGTCTGTGGGGCATCAATAATTGAAATGAAACAAGCGGATGCATACACGCGATTACACCAATCAGCTTAAAATAAATAAATCAAGTTGGTTAATCTTTTTTTTCAATATTTCTATCTACAGCTTCTCTATCAAAAGCGCCAACTTAAAATGTATATATTATTATCCAGGTCCTAATGACTAAACCATTCTAGTGAAATGTGACAAAAGTGGTTTATGAGCGATGTTTTTAGATGTTATTTGTTCTCTCGTGCAATTCAAAACTAGAATAAGCTAACAAACGACATCATCAATATAACGTGTCTTAATCATCTTGTAATGAATGTGCATATCAACTATCCAGGTAATATTAAGTTAGTGTGGTAGCGCATTTATGTTCAGGACACTTTTAAACATCTCGATGGTTCTTTGAAAAGAGATAGAAGTATTCGCAAATAAGTAAATAAGCTATTTAACAGAATCGTACATAACGACAGTAAGACACGAGATATAATACTATATAAAAATAAGTGCGCATTATCTATCTTAAAACATCTCACCTCGCAGAGCAGTAAAACAAACGTCGTACGGAAGTGTGCAGCAGGCAGTATGGCCCTGTTGCGTTCATATTCTCCACGGTGTGGGGGCAACGATAAGAGCGCGATTCTTATCTCATATACCGGCTCATGGAGGGCGTATTATCTGATGCTGTACTGTCGTCACGCTTCTTTTTAGTAGCACATCTTTTGTGTAACGAAATAAAGCGCTTGATTGATCGAATTCAGAGTGTGGTATTTCAATGCCAAGCATTTTTTTTTTTTGTATCGTTAAGGGTATGAGTGCCTTGAAGCGTGTCTCGCACGTAGAAGCTGCAATTATAACTTCTCGACATTGTAATCTCAAGCTCTTCAAATGATAATTGGTCAGTAACATCCGATTCCAGATTCTGGGGAGAGCGATAATTTCCCTTTTGTTCTCTATTTTGTTATCTTGGTCCTTATCGAAGTACCCAAACCATCTGTATACGCGCGCAAAAAAAAAAAAAAAATTAACTCAGAGAAGATTCAGGCTGCAGGTGAGCTGGTGAATGTTAGGCAACATAATGAAACCGGAGCCACGGATACAAAAACATGAGACATATACACAATACTGTCGTGTATGTCCTTTTTGTTTCCTTGTCCCAGCCTTGATTATGTTGCCTCGAACTAACTCGTAACTCGTCTTGTGCACACTGTTTAAACATTCATGTTCAGGCAACACACCGAAATAAATTAAGTTTAATGTACCATTACATTGGATTCGAATCTTTTTCATATTACACGTACATTTTCTAATATATGCAGATGAATGAACAGCAGTTGAAAGAATATGGTGCAAAAATTGCAAAAACAGCATAAATACAAAAAAAATGTGGCGCTCCGGGATTTGAACTCCGGGTTTGCCAACCTCCGGTGGGGCGTGCTAACCACCGACCGGATATGGGGAGTCACGGAGTTTGAATCCCGGCTCCGCACAAAGGTTTTGCCGTTCGACAGCTTTGTAACCCGTGTTCCGTTCGATCGGTGGCTATTTTCGAATAATTTGTCATTGGAGACCGCGTAAGATAATGAAAGTGCCTCGTGATATGCTACATGCACAAATGCGCTTAGGTTTAAGTTACAGTTGCGGTTGTAGCCAAGTTACAGCTACAATTACAGCTATTCAATTTAAATATTTTCTGAACTTGAGTTTCTGGTAAACAAACTTACAGTAACTGAATCGCTTTCTGACCAATCAATACCCCAAAGAAGCTATTCTGGCTGGTAAAGGATCATGTAAACTGCGCAAATAATAAAAAAATAAAAAAACGAAAGAAAAAACATAAAAAACGAGAGAAAAACAAAAACAAAAAACGCGTAGATAGTTTTTGTGTTGCTGCAAACTGCATAAAAATGTGATAATTTCTTGTCTTCTATGAAGGCTACAATCCGCTGATTAAATTCGAACTCCATAGTGGCCGCTCCATACTATCCGCTCCACCAGGTGTCCGCTCCATGTTTAGCCAAACGTCTCTCTCTCCTTTCTCTCTTTCTCCTATCCCTTCCGGCGTCTTTTTAGCACGTCGAGCACGATCATACTCAACACGCCACCGCTTCTGTTCCGCAATTTCCTATTCAGCAAGCTCGATCGCCTTGCGAGGCAATCTGAAGAACGCGGCACCTCGAGACCCGCGCCTGCGAGCGGTAAGAAAAAAGCGGCACACGTACCCCACTCTAGCGCGACCCGCGCAAGCGCGCAATAAGGAGAAAACATTGGCACATCATGTGCCTCACTCTCCTCGTATACGCATGCGTTTTGATGTAACGACCGGAATTTTTCAGGTGGCGGTGGGTTACTCATAGCATCCTCGATCATCCCCACTGGTGCGCACAGGGGCACCGGGGTACGCCCCGTCGTCTTCGATCAATTGTACTGATGCGCACCGGACGTCCTCGATAAACGGAGCGCACCTTCCCGGTATGGCATTTCGTTTCCCCAACACGCACAAAGTGATTCGATGGCGCGCCAGGGTGCAGTCCTATCAGGCATTGCGGCCAAGAGCGGGAATCGAGGAGATGGCTGGCAGACGCGCAGTATCGAGATGGCGACCTTGCGAAAACGAACAGTCCTTGCAGCGACACTCGATGAATTCCTCAGGTTTTCTGACAGCGAGGCTTCGCACCATAGCCGGGATTATCGGCGATTGCTGTGGTGGCAAGGAGCGCACGAAAGTTATGAATTTTGTGGATTACGTTGTGAAGCGTTTCGATGACACCGAGGTCCGGCTATTATCTGGTGGTACTTTTAATGCGAATAGCATTCTTTGGCTACTTCACGCACTTTTCGTCTATGTATCTATCTATCTATCTGGCTATCTAACCTCTTACGCCGCGGGTCGATAAATAAATAAAAAAGACCGGCGCCGGCTGGGATTCGAACCGTTGACCCTTTGATCAGCAGGCAGACGCGCTAACCACAGAGCTATGAAGGCAGTCATTCAACGCACTTCTAAACGGTTGTTTATATCTTTACCATAGACGCGCTTACAGCGGTCACAGCTAGCGGTGCGCGCGTGCTCCATGCACGATGGTCTCATTCCGCTCAGGAGGCTGAGCACGGCTGCTAGCTCACTCTCTCCCGCGCTCGGGAGAGGGTGATGTAGCGGCCGTGCTCAGCCTCACGAGAGCGGAATGAGCCCTCGTGCATGGAACGCGCGCGCACCGGTAGCTGTGACAGCGCTGTAAAGCGCGTCCTATGGTAAAGATATAAACAACCGTTTAGAGTACCGTTGGTTGAGACTAGCTGAGACGCCAGAAAGTCTGGTCGGTACCATTTTGAGTGTTTGTGCGTATGGCGCGTGCTTAGCTCGCCTTCCTAAGTGACACAAACGCACGTGCTGGGCTGCGGAGATCGTGCGCAGGGCTGTGAAAGTGTCAACAAATTTAGAATCGCCTCAAGAGTGGGCTGGCGTATCTAGAGTGTGCCGGCCACCTGACGAACGCGCATAACTCCGCACCGTTTGATGCTATTCGCATTAACGTAGATAATCATTCCCAACGGATGGGTTCTGCTGATTTTTTCTTGAACCAACAATAATGGGCAAAACATGCACGTGGAATTGTGACCCGCTTCGCGAGCCCATCGACAGCCACGTCCACGGTGTTCATTTGTGTAGGACCGCTAAGTCACCAAGTAAAAAAACAAGAAGAAATTGACAGCGGACGGGCACCGCGCGCGGACTAACGCAAGAAAAAACGAACAAAACGCGAGGTGACACGTCGTGGCTATCGTCGCGGTGTACTGACGCCGCGTTGTTTGCCCTCGGTGTTGCACCGACTTCGCGCTGGGCAGCTGAGGAGCGCTGTGCACTGTCTTGCTTCAGGGCGATTCCGGTGCGAGTTGATCGAAGATGCTATTAAAGAAATGTCTAACTACTGTTTGAGGAGCGTGTTTTTGTGTTGGAGGGTTTGGATGCGGGGATGGGAGTTGGGGCGGGACGGGCGGGGAGTGGGGGGCATTGGTCACGAGCAGTGTGCGGTGGAGCAACAATGGCTAACCAGCTCACCTGTTGTTGTGGGGCAGCAGGGGCCGGCGCGGACTGGTTCGGTGGTAATTGTCGTTGCGCAGGAGGCAGAAGGCTCGATAATAGTAGTTGTTTCCACCGCTGTGGAGTGATGGTTTGTTCCCGGACCCGAAGAGGTTGAGGCGGTGGTCGCAGCTTCTTGCGGAAGTCCTTGCTTGCCGTGGGGTGGTCCAGGCCACAGAGTTGGAACTTGGAGTTGCAGTTGTGATCGGGTGGGGGAGTTTTTTGTAGCGTTAGCTACACTGGCCGAGCCTGAGCAGTTTCGCGTGGCTTTCATAATGAGCCGTAATCCGTGCTGCGCAAGCGCGAGGAGCACTGACGTCACACGACGCACAGCTGGCGGGGCGGAGCCGCCGTCGCCGCGGGCTCCGCTGCCACCGCGCGCGCCTCGCCAATCTGCGCAAGCACGAGGAGCAGTGACGTCACACGGCGCACAGCTAGCGTGCCGGAGCCGCCGCCGCCGCGGGCCCTACCGCCACCGCGCGCGCCTCGCCGGTCTTCGCATTCCAGAGGAGTGACGTCATAGCCGCGGCAGACGCACTGGCGCCGCCGCGTGCCCAGCCGTGTGCCTCCGTTGCGCAGTAGCCAAGTCTGACGCTGCACCGGAGCTGCTTGATAGCGCCTCTCATCTTGTGCGCATAAGCTCACGTTACGTATATCCTGGCATAGCCGAGCTAAGCCACCGCAATTTCTTTTTTTGTGTGTCACTTAGAGCACACTGTGGTGTCGGGATTTAGGCAGACGTCCTGCCTGTGTCCGAGCTCCCAACAAAGGGAGCAGCACTGCACTAGCTGTTTGTCGGTATGGTCGCCAGCGAGTGAAACCTCCTTACGCCTTTATATATAATGGTAGGTGGATACCTTAGAAGGTGACCACTGCCGATGGGGAGTTGCCTAGCATGCGGGCATGTAGTATGCGTGAGCCATTGGCTGCCAGGATTTGGGGGAGTTGGTCAGTGGTAGTGCCTTGGTCCATGTCAGTAGATCACCTCCCGTATCGTCCCTGGGAGCGGATCGAGATAAGGTAGAACCTCATGGGTCGTTGCCCCCAGTTGAATTGTGAAAATTTCGTTCAACGTGAGAGCGCAGTTTTCTTCCAGCGTGCTCGCGACGATTAGATATTGCGGGGCTTGAATTTGCACGGTGACTCGAGCGTTCGGGTATTTTTCTGGCTTGAATTGCAAGCTCTGGAGTGTGTTGGCGGTCATTCTAGCGCAGCTACTGTAGTCCAGTTCGTGGCCGAAAGACGACCTTGTGGTCTGTGTTGGGCAGTCGGGGTGCTGGCGTGCCACGTAGAAGGCCTGTAGGCTGGCGTGCGTGGCATTGAGAGCCGATGCGGGTTTGTTGGTGGGTCCTTCAGATTGCGGCGCTAGTGTAGAATGTGCTGCCAGGGGTGGGCGGTGGTAGGATCCGCCACTGCGGGCGCCGAACTTCATGGCATTATCGACGGTATTGGCCATGGCGAGGGCTTGGGCTTGGGGTGCGAGCCGGGAGCCCCGGTGAAGAGCCGGTGGCCAGGCCAAGAGGGGTTAGGCTTAGCGGAAGCTGTCGGCGTGGTCGGTCTCTGGATGGCGTAGAAGCGTAGAAATCTGGGCGAGTTGTTGATGCGTTGTAGCGTGAATACAGCGCAAACAAACGACGGACCAGTAGAAGAGTATACACACAGACAAGGCGCTGACTTACAACTGAAGTTTAATAGGAAAAACATGAAGGCCGCGAAAAAACCAGTACAATCCACCACACCCACGTCATATCAAACACCACGTTCCCATTGGCTGAGATAATCTATCGATTTTTGATAGAGGGCCATAGAGGGAGCACTGACACACGTGCCTCTCTGTGGCCCGTGTGTCAGTGCCAATATGTGATGATGTGGGTGTGGTGGTTTGTTCTGGTATTTTCGCGGCCTTCATGTTTTATAGCGCAGCTCTTAGGCACCCGTTATGACTTGAGAGGCGTCGCCGTCGGCGTAACCGCGCGGTGCATTATGGGACGTTTCCCATGATGACGTCCCACGTGACGTCACGTGTGACGTCACGAGGGTCACCAGTGACGTCATAGCTGATGCCAGTGTGACGTCACGAGGGTCACAGCGGTGTTGCATTATGGGTAAATTTCCTGCTAAATTTAGGGGAAAATATTCCCCGCTATATTTAGCGGAAAAGATTCCCGTAAAATTCAGTGGAAAAAATTCCCGATAAATTTAGAGGAAAGTTTTCCCGCCAAATTTAGCTGAAAAATTTCCTGCTAACTTGAGCGGAAAAAGTTTCCCGCTAAATTTAGTAGAAAAAGTTCCCCGCTAAATTTAGCGGAAAAAATTCCCCGCTAAATTCAGCGGAAAATTTCCCCAAATAGGAGGCGAGCGGGAGAGGAGGAGGGGAGAGTACGGATGAGAAGGAGGGCCGGGCATACCCTTCTCTCCGTACCTTCCTCCTCCTCCTCAAGAGCTGCGCTCTAATTGGGCGTTACATTGGATTGTAAACGTCTTTCATTTTTCCTATTAAATTTCAGTTGTAACTCAGCGCCTTGTCTGTGCGTATACTCTTCTACTGGTCCGGCGTTTGTTTGCACTGTATTCACGTTCCTCTGGGCGGTGATTTTCTGTAGAGAACGGTCAATCCGAGGTCAACTCGAGTGGTATCAGCGTTCAGCTTGTGACGTTAGGAAGCGCTCGGTGACTGTTTGGGTGCCGTATATGGTCTTGGTCATCCAAAAGTGGACTTAGCAGCAGGAGCCCCTGCGAGGCGCTTCTTAGCTGCGTGGCCTCATAGTAGGTTTTTTGTTTTTGGTGTAAAATAAAAATATGTAAACTCTTTTTGAAACACACTGTACATTGTTAACAATTTGATAAACAGAATAAATAATTTGGCGTGTACAGTAAAATGCGACTGAAAAAGACGAATAGACGTAACGACGTGTCGAAATTTGTAGCAGTCCGGCGCTGGGATGTCCTTTGTAGCTTTTGATCTCTCGACCTATTCCTAACAATAGGTATGCTTATCAAAAATTATCTTGAGTCGAGAGCACAATTAACCGTTGGTGCGGACAGTGAAATCTTATCGCCTTATCGCTTCGTGAGGTAGATTAAAATCGCGAGACTGGAGATTAGATTCAAGCTCGGAGTCCCTCACTACACAGGGATCATATAACTGCCCTTATTACGTTTTCCCGTCTAGAATCAATTGAAGAGAAGCAACACCGATCTTTTTTTTTCAGTTCAACGTTTTTTTTTGTTTTTTTAGCGAACCATTGATTGCAATTAGAAAGATCGCAATTAATTTGAGATGAACGTTCATACGAATTGTTTCTTTTTACCGAACCGTTCGGCGGTACGGTCGCAGACACCACAAGAAAAGCAAGCCGTGACAAGTGTCCCTCGGATCTCGTTATTGTTCATCAGCCAATCAGATTGCGCAATTGGCAGATAAGAGCTCCAAAGAACCAATCACAAAGCAAGAAGCGTAAACATGTGTTTTTTAAGCTCTTAGTTTTGTTTTATATAAAATTAGTCAATAACTTTTAAAAAAAAATATAGATATGCTGTAATGCACATTCAAACATTTTCCGCCAACATATTACACCGAGGTGACGTAGACGAATATCTGCCGCACGATAAAAAGGAACTGAATGCTTAAGTGGGAAAATTACGATTTATTTCGTGTTCGATAAAAGAACGGATGTAAAGTCCCTGAACTTGAAACTGACTTCCTTGTTTTTCTCTGGCGGGCAGGCGCGGGAACGTACACAGTTTCCTGACAACGATTTTTTGTTTTCGAGACCAACGTACGGTGCTTGGCTCAAGTCTCGTCACCATTCGCAACGTGTGCGCGCGCGTGCGAAAGTGGCGGTTTGCACGCCCCCTGCAGGAAAGTTACCAAACACCGATCGCTACCTCCTTCCTTTTCTCGAAGTCGCACCAGCGAGCACGCGATCGACATATTTGTTTTGTGTTTTTCTTGTTTTGGGCGTAACATGCGTCAGTCGTGTTGATGATCGCGGTCACTCAAGGTCCGGAAATTATGTCTTCGGGCAAAGTTCGATCCTGGCGTTTTCGGAGAACAGCTGCTGCCGGATCTAAGGCCAAGCTTAAAAAAGACAAACAACAACAACAAAAACAGCAGACAACTCTACAGTGACAACGACATGTGCAGAGCAAACGAAATAAGAAATAAAACGAAAACTAAGTTACCTAGCTACAGTTTTTTGCGAGTACAACGGCCGTTTAATATTGCTGTTGACGTTAGGACCATCGATAAAAGGCGTGTTACTGAAAAACAAGTGTATGCGTCAATTTCACCGCCGATGAACGGGCGACGCGTCAAGGACCGTGTTCTCAAACTGTATTTGAGACACGTTCAGGTTTGTCACCCATTTCTAGTTACGTTTTGCGTCCAAGTATCAAGTTTTCTTTCATTACATTCTTGCCATTAAAATTGTGCCAGACCACTGACTGCTTTGCGAATCCAAAGAAATGGATTCATCGTCGCCAATGCCAAGGCTTTAAACCGAACCCCCCCCCCCCCCCAGGCCCCCCCCCCCCCTTTTTTTTTTGCGCTATTTTACGCGTGCGGGCGTTATTTTCCTCCGATAGTCATATGGCCACCCGTGAAAGTTACTTTTTTCCCCTCTGCGACTAGCACTCTGCTCTGATGCTGAGCTGGGTTCTACAAGAAAGTAATGTTCTCCTGTGCAAGACCGAAGTCGTATAACCAGTTTGTATAACCGTCGTTACCACATTTTCCGCGGGGAATGCTGTGTGATGCCAGCAATACAAGTAATGCAAGCTGGTCGGATGATCATGTGTCTTTTTCGCTGTCAGACTAGATGACCTCGTGCTCTTAGAAAAAGAAAAGAAAGAAAGATTGCCGAACGTTTGAATATGTTGGGTTTGGTACCTCACGATATTCTCGAGAGTGGAGTGAATCCGACGAAGACGATGCTCGTGGCGTGGCAACGTTCAGACAGGCCCGTTGAGCATTCGGAGATAGCTAAAAACCGTATTCGACGTTCGTGTTTAGACTACGTAAGGCCGGTCTGCCCTTGAGGTGCGGTGACACTGGTTTACACTGTAGATAAAAAATTTAGCCAGTGCTGTAGCACAGCTAGCCCAGGGTCTTTAACATGCACCAGGCAGTACAGATACACGACAGAACGCCGGTACAGTACACTCACTGTTCATCCAGATCGAAACGGGTAGGGGTGGGGATTGAACCCATGATCGCTGGTTCTGCAGCGGGATTTTCCGTTCTATGTGCTCCGAGCTGCAGGTATTTAAACGCTTTTGGCTCTAACACAATCGGCCAACGGTCGCCCTATACTCCTGTTCCACCCTTAAAGGTGCGCTAAGGATGTTTGTGAGATCATCTGTTCTTGGGGATAACTTATCTGAGGACTCCAAGCATCTTAGAAATCGAAAATTAATGCTTAGTGTGACCTCTGTTCCCCACTAAAGATGTGATGGAAGCTTGTGCCACGCTCTTTTTGAGTGGAAGAATCTGGAGCACAAATTCCAGCGGAGGCGTTGGCAACGCCTCAGCTGCCGGCGCCTCCGCTTGCGATTGGTTGACGCGCGCCCGTCGTCACGACGCCGGTGCCTCCGTTGAATTCTGTGCTCCAGATTTTTCCGCTCAGGAAGGGACGTGGCACAAACTTCGATCCCTTCTTAGTAGGGAAATAGACGTCGCAATGAGCACAATTTTTCGATTTAGGTGCTAAGATCCCGTAGATTGAGTTATCACCAAGATCAGACGATCTCGGAATCGTCCCTAGTGCACCTTTAAAGGAGCCATGAAACGATTTCTTTTCTTTCGCTAAAGACTCCTTTGAGTCACTAACTAACGTTAATAACTGAATAAACATGCCTTAGTTTTTCTTTCTGGGCAATGGCAGGCGACAAAAATTCGATAAATATGAGCATCGTTCATCCCTCAAATCGGAGCCAGAACAAGAGAACACGTGGCCTTCTGGGGTTGGCAAAGTAGAAAACGCCTGCTGAACTCTAGGCATTGAAAGAGGGATATTCTTATCACCGCAGTGGTTATACACGAGCCACTACCTTACTGTCCGCCAAGGCATTGATCGTTACAGCCGAAGTCGAGTGCTACCTCAGTTCTCGTGTCCAATTCATGAGCCGCAGTTACGTCATCAAGCTTTGCGAAGGCAAGACTAAAAAGTAATAGTCTCCTTTATCCTCGAAATTTCACCGCAGCAAAGAAGCTTCTGAATCAGTGGCGGTCTGTGCGAGTATACTCGGGCCAGACAAGGACCAGTACGCCTCTGCAAAGTCATGAACATTCCAGCCCGATATCATTTCATGACCCCTTTAAGCTGAGATTGCAGCCAATGCTAGCAATCACGAGCAGGCACGTAGCCACGATTTTGATTCAAGGGGAAGGGGGGGGGGAGGGGGAGGGGGCCCGCCCATGACAAAATGCTGTATGAGGGGGGGGGGGGAGGAGGCACCAGCAAAATAGAAGATTTCGGGGGGGGGGGGAGAGAAGTTCTTTCGAGGTCTAAAACCGCGGAAAAGAAGCAGCACACCCAGCAGTGAAGCTGGATGAGCCACCAAAAAAGACAAAGAAAAAACATCATCCCTCGGATTGCACTTTATCAGGTGGCATGTGCAGGACTGACACACATTATTTTGAAAAATTCAAGGTTTCAAGACTGCATTGACAGCTTCATTTCAGCTATGTAATAGGAGTTCAGGCAGATAGCTTGAATTTTGTGTTGACGACGGAGTTCATGTACCAAGTGTTCTTCCCGGTGTTGTTGGACGTTGGGTTCAGCCCCGTGATTGTCTGGGGCTTGGTGGCAGGCCCCGTTGCCGAGTGACGGGCCGACTGGCTGATTTTCTTCGACTACGTACATTTTTTTACAACATTGTACTTCTGAACTTGAACGACTATCTTCACTCCTCCAAAGTCCCAACCTATGTCC
This sequence comes from Ixodes ricinus, assembly GCA_037355805.1. NCBI lineage: Eukaryota > Metazoa > Arthropoda > Arachnida > Ixodida > Ixodidae > Ixodes > Ixodes ricinus. Next base: position 58,540 of record JAZHYW010032734.1, read on the forward strand.
CGTTTCCCTGCCCCGTTCTTTCTTTTGACATTTCAAACCTTCCACCTCTGACCGAGGAACAGGCCATTGAGTTCAAATCCGACGTGCTCCCTACTGGGCCAGCCACCGCCGAGGACCTCCCGTGACCGTTCCAAACGACTGCAACGATCAAAATCCTCCAGAGCTAACACCAAACCGGCGCCAGCTAGAGCCACTAAATGAGCTGCGCTTAGGGTATCGGCACTCCGTTCCCCAACATTGTTGTGGGCGCCGCCATTTTGGGGCTTGTGCAGAGCAGACGCAACTGCCGATCGTCATGATTCGAAAGTGCGGCTTGATCAGCATTAGATTCGGCGTTAGGAAGCTTACGTAATATTCCTTTGCTTTGTCGCGAACTATTTAAACATAAGTGGAGGACGGAAAATTGTTTCCTAGATTTCAGATAAAGCTTCAGATAACTGGCAACCATGATTTTAAGCCAAAATATGGCCACGTGCCGTTACTCTGAAGCTTAGCTTATTTAGTGGCACTAGCGCCAGCGATGTAACGTCGCGTTGTCTCCTGCGCTAGGTCAAAAACCACAACATCAACGCACATTACACGCTTGATCTTGCTGACAAAGACAGAGTTGCACAGAATATGTTGTGAATGACAGGCGCGGTATACGTGTCCCTGACGTCACTTAACGTCATAAAGTCACATGATCATTACGTCGCACGACGTCATAACGTCATGTGACGTCATAATGGTATCATGACAACGACATAATGAAGTGTCGCCAGTGACAACGTCACTGCGATGCTCTAGCGACGCAATAATGACGTCATGACGACGACTTAATGAAGTCATCTGACATTGTGACGTCACGCCGTCACGGTGACTTCATGGCGATGACGCCATTATAATGTCTTGCGATGTCCTTCGACATCGCTGACACGTAATGAAGACGCCATTATGACGTCGTGTGACGTCACAATATCGCGCGGACGTTACGATGACGTCATGGTGTCACGTGACGGTTCCACGCGACGGACGGTCTTCTCGCAGAATGGACCATATAAAACACATTCTGCGCTAAAGAGAACGCCGGCGAGAATCCTCGCGGTCCCAACGCGCGGGACCACCCGAACCTCGCTGTTCCGCGAGCACCCCGCGTTTGATTTCTCCAAAACCCGCGTCGACGATTTTCTCCGAAACCCGGAACGCCACCGTACAGAACGGTCGCCGGTCACAAAAACACGCGTGCGTTCCGGAAGACGATCGAGTAAAACCGGCCACAACGAAGAAAAATCGCGCTCCCCAACTTAGTTCTATATTTAAAACAGTACCCTTGATTTGTTTTTCGTCTTCTGACTATGCGGCGAGCAAGTCGTCTGCTTCTTGCGCAGGAGATTGCGATGACGTCAGAGAAGGACGCCAAGCTCTGATTGGCTCTGATTGAAGGATAGGGGTAGAACTTAAAGCAAGCTGTCTCGAGGCCTACCCACTATCCTCCATTCAGAACCAATCAGAGCTCGGCGTGCTTCTGACGTCATCGCAACTCCTGCAAAAGAAGCAGACGAACTTGCGCTCCGAATACATACTCCTAGAGGAGAAGAGCAGACGAGAACGTGCATGGACGTCAGAACACCGAGCGGTGGACGCAAGGCTATCTGCCCATGTCTCGACCACCCTGGTATGTACTCGTTGTTTGAACGCGCGAACGCCGGACTCCGGGTTTGTTCATGGAACGCGTTTGAACAATGAGTATACACCTTTTCTACGTGGGCGCCGCCATCTTTAATTCTGGGACTTCCGGTATGCGTGACAACATCGCTTTCTTCTCGCCTCGACAGTAGAACGTGTTAACATTTTAATTGCATCCTCCAGTCGTTCCTGTTATGACCCTTCTATACTTTTTACTTATTCAAGGCTGTGATCTCTTCCTTTTGTTTCTGGAACGCATACCGGATATGGAGACAACGTGGCTGGGTGCGAGGCTAAACAAGAAGGTGTATAGAGACAAAGGCAGCTAGCTTTGCGTCCATCCACTCAATGGTTCCAACCAGAGCTCTGTGTCTTGACGTCCCGCGCGCTGTCCTCCTCCTCTTTGTCTCTCAGTTTCAACATCCATAGGAAGCATTACCACAAAAAAAAAAAGATTATTTACAAAATTTAGAAAAAAATTTTGGCATTAAATAATTTAGCTCGAACTAATATCTACTTTATGATCCCAACATCGAGTGGAATACATACGGTATTACCGCTCACTTTCTCGCTGATGTATTGGTGCAAATTTTATACGGGCAAAACTGCCACTTACCGGAACTGACAAAGTGCCCACGCTTGCTCGGAAGAAGTGTTCCTCTGCACAACTTCCGCGCATTGCAGAAAAGAGCTACAAATTAGGGGCTGCATTATGCAAAGTTTAATTATTTGCTTATTAAATGCGACAAAATTTTTGGGAGACAGCCGATTGTTCCCAAACCCGTCCTTCTCTCACCTGTTTGCTGTCTGCTCAAGCGCGAAAAATGTTGATAACCAGGCGTTTGTGGAACGTCAGCGAGCAGGGGTTTGGGTAGCGTTTGTTTGGTGGGACGCGGCCCATGAGGTACCCAACACGTTGCCACAAAAACAGCCACGCATAAAAAAAGTAAAAATAAAGTTTGCGTTTAATTGCGTCAAACGCATTGTGACGTCAAGGCCAATTTTTTTATTTGCACTTCCGGAATTTCATTGTTTTCGTCTGGATTACTCCGCCGTTGATTGGAATGGCAACAGGAGTGTCGATTGTCGAGCCGAGAGCCTAGATCTAAGAGATGGAGCAACTCAAAGAAGGGGGAACGTTTGCAATTAAGTAACCGACGGATGGATGGAGGCCAATGCTGTACCCTTTATAACAAACAATATCTTGCGCCACCTACAAAAAAAAAGAGATTCCTTTTTTCCTTTTTTAAGTCACTTTACTGCGAAAATGGGTCACTCATGCGCATGCGCGCTTTGTCACATGGCGAAATGCTTCACTGTACTCTATTATAGTTACCTTCCTCTCCAGCGTTCGCTCTGAAAGAATTGAGTGCTTCGAAGGAGGAGTTTTTTCTACTTTTCTTAAAACCTTCAAAGAAGTATAGGGAACGCATCTTGCTCCGTGAAATTCGGAATGACATTAACGCCAACGGCTTTTGCGTAGTTGGAAAGGCTGGACGCGCGGGGCCTGGGGGTTTTTCTTTTGAAATTGGAAGAGTGGCTGTCGCCGTCTATTGTCGTGGACAACCTTGGAGACAGCGGAGACGGCCGCTCTCTGCTGTCTCGGAAAAATTCGGCCTCTCGGTGCGTCAACGGCAGCCCTCTCCCCTCGGCGCGGCGTGAAATAGCGACAGTGCGGACTGCCTGATGCGTTCAATCGGAAGCGGGGTGTCCAAACCGCGAGGGAGGATTTTTTGCGCTCTAGACGCGCCGTCTAAAAGATCCGTTTACACACGCGCATTAGACGGCGGATCCGCGCCGGCGGCGAGCGGTTTTTGGAACTCTGCAGGCGACGAAGTCGACTCGTCATTGTCGGAGAATCTGGACGTGGGTCCCGGACCTATCCAGATTTTCCGCCGGCAAATAACGGATTTCGCCACTTGGCTCCACAGAATCCGCTCAACGCCGGCGCAGATCAGTCCGCGAATGCGCTAGTGTGAAAGCACCATAATGAAAATGCGCTGAGTAGAATGGCTATTTTCCTATACTCTGTTTCACATTATGATGTACCACAGGAAAGGCTACAAGCGCGAGCTCCTTGCTCTAGGGCACATCTCGTGCGGCACAAGCTCTCGTGCGTTAGAGTAGCTCCCAACGCCATGAGCTCGCGCCTCTAGCCTTGTGTGCAGTACAACATAAGGTGAAACGGAGTATATAACACCAACACAGTGCTTCCAAAGAAGCCCGCTTTGCCCACAGCAGGTGTGGGCACTGCGCTTGCGCAAAAACCAAATTCGGGAAAAGGGAAGCGTCTGCGCATGAGCTGTACCCACAGCAGCGCCACCGCTGTGGCGTGACGTCAGTGAGTTGAGTTGGTCTATACTCCGTCTCACATTCTATCCCACTGCAGCCGCGAGTATGCGATCTTAATGGAGCCAAGCACGCAGTTCCAAAAGTGCATCGTCATGACGGTTGTGACTTTCGTGCATTAACTACCACCGGCTAAACCAATCACGCGCAGAAAAAAAACATAACCATGGCGCATTTACTGCGTGTGATTGGTTACAGCGAGTTACGGCAAACGCTCAGAGATGACGAGCACCATGACTATGCACTTTTTGGCGCTGCTTAATTTGCTCTTGTCGGATCGCAGTGTTGGCTGCTGTTGGATTTAATGTGAAACGGAGTATGTATGGTAAAATACAGAGTCCCCCCCCCCCCCCCCCCATAAAAAAGAAAAAGGAACGTGTTTTTTTTTTTTTGGCTAGGGTGAATTAATTGTACCTCGCAGAATGCTCAAACTCCGTGAGATTGTGACGCTATAGCGGTTGGAATAGAATGCTAAAGTTTGAGAACATGAGAGTTACCCGGATCAAAAGATAATGGACAAAACGAACTTTTTCTATGAGCCAACGTCCACCTCAGCCTAATTTTGTAAAAAAACAAAACACACACATTTGGGGGTTTTAGCATCTATTTCAGTGAAATAATCTCGTCGGCAAGAAAGAAAACGATGTTCTCTTTCTTGCTGACAAGTGTTTTTCATTTATATAAATCACACGAGCGTTCACGCTATCATTTCTTGTTTGGACGATATTAGGCTTAGGTGGACGTCGGCTCATGGAGAAATTTAGTTTTTCCTAAATTATCTTTTAATCCAGGCAACCTCATCATCTCAAAACTTTCGCATTCTATCGTAACCGCCAGCATAATATTCTCGCGAACTTAGAGCTCTCTGCGATGCATAATTTATTTATCCGGGCCTAAAAGCAAGGTTCTCTTTTCTCGGGAACTCCCTGTATTTGATCGACATCTCCTCGCGGCTTGTAATGGAGACAGGCCCCATAAACCACGTGACCCTGAACAAGGAGTTGGAAACACTCTCAAAGCTATAGGCACACTCTCCGTCGAGTATACCTCTAAGTGGGTACGAAGCGCACTCGCGACCCTCTCGCACCCACCTCGTGGCGTTCCGGGATTGATTAGGGAAAAGTCGCTGACCGCCGAGAGCGTTGCCTCTCATGTTCGAGCATTGTCAACAACCAAGCGGCTGTCCGCAGGTGTCACATCTAACGTATGCGTCTCTCGCTGCGAGTCGAGAGAGAGATTAGCCGGGAGGTCGGCACGCGCGCGTGACACTAACACTCCAAAACGTGCAATTTGCCTATCGGCCAGTCCTTTCCCCTTGTCCCTTTCATTTCCCTTATTCTTCAATAAAGAGAAAAATCAAAACACCAAGAGGAGCGAAGCTGGCAGAAGAACGTGAAGAGAAGAGCTTTTGGTAAACCTCAGAACGGCGTGCCGAAGCTTCACTAGAAGAACTAGCTTCTTCAGACCTTGTCGTTACAGTGTCCAAAGAAGCTAGGTCTCCAAGTGAAACGTCGGCACGCCGTTCTAAGGTTTACCAGAAGTTCCCTCATCAAGGAGAACAAGTCAGAGTCACCGACAGGTGAAGATGAGTGGGGCGTGACTAAGTATGATCACGTGTCAAGGCGCGTGATCATCAAGAAACGTGATCATAACTAGTGCTTCGGCGGTTTTTTTTAATTAGCTGGTGTCAAAATTTAATTTGCTGCTAAGCAAATTAAATTAAGTAAGTAAGATTCTTAGGACTCGCCACGTTCCGAGTTTCTTACATTTTCAGTTACTATAGTTGCCTAATCTTGAGCACCGTCCCCTTTAAATCGTAAGGACGTTCTTTTGTTTCCTAGAAGTCTCGTATATCTAATATTTGCGAGAGAACTACAGTTTTTTAATTATTATATAGTTATCGTTTGAGTTTTGAATAAATCTTGTATAACTAGTCTTTTCATCAAATATCACACAATTCAACCCGTGAGTCACTGCTCCCCGTCCGTTTTGTTCCTCAGACCTCGAGCGCATATAAAAGCTGGTTCAAACGTATACCTCAGTGCTGAATTAACGCAGGCTCAGACTGTCAGCGCTGACTCAGTGCTGACTCAGCGCTGAGTTAGCGCTCAATTGTAAGTGCGAGCGAGAAGAGACGGGGTCACACGCGGCAGAGTGCTGAGACAGCCCTTATACAGCGCCGCAAGTAAGGGTTAGCTCTAAATTAGCGCCGCGATGTACGCGCAGCAGGCCTTGATGAGGAGGCCTTGATGAGGATGAGCATGAAGAGGTACGTGATTTCAGATTTCTCGAGTGCAAGCATTCCGGCGGCCAGAACTGCACTCTAAAAAGACATCTGGTCGTAAAGAATTTCCAGGGTCCTTCTGTTTGTCCATATTTTGCACCTTAACTTGCTAACGCATCAATAGTGACAGATGGGCCGGTTGGTACATGACTTATTTTGACAAATGCGCCGCTAGACAAGGACGGAGTAAGTGAGACAACGATGAAAGAGAGGCGCCGCCTTGTTTGCGTTAAAACAAGGCGGCACCGCGTAAAAAAGAAAGAAAGAAATACTGGCTAGGTAGCGCAAGCACCGCCCAGTTCAAAGGGTTCAGCCTCATGACCTATCCATCCATCCTGTGATTACGTTTCGGGAGGAGGAGAAGGGGGGAGGCGCAGGCTTTTTATTTTCGATGGTATTGTTCATGCGCGCTTTGTAACCGTAGAGCTCTAGTGCACCGCGCAGATTTACAGATTTTGATTTGTTGACGCGAAAACCAAGCTGATGATTTATTAATGCGAAAGCATTAATTGTCCCATGGAGCGAGCCGACGTCATAAGCTTTGAAGCCGCGCCAAATGGCACCTTAAATCCTTTCTCCAAGAGAATCCAGCTCCCAGCTATGAAACCACGCGAAAAGCCTAGCCAAACGGCACTTAGTTTCCCCGATCCCAAAATAGCGGAGTAAAGCTGATGGATTTCGGCTTCGGTCCCACTGGCTGGCGTGCGTCGACGAGGCTCCCATTGGCCGCTGCGCGTAAGTTTCAACGGCCGCCACCCCATGGCGCTGCGTGTCCGCGAGGCAGCGGCTCCAGCGCTCCACGGTTAACGTCAGCGCCCACGACACCGCTCTCGCTCGACCGTCGACGTAATTACGCCGCAGACGAAATAATGGAGTGGAAGAATGATGTACATGCTTTCCGCATTCACAACTCATAATAAGTGCTTAGGTGTATCTCGAGCCTTCTTTGTTCTCCTTAAGCGCTCGTTAAACTTCCTGGCCCGTGGAGATATACCACTAGCTATGCTCAAGGTCAGTATTTTGAAATAAAAAAAGTAATGCTCCGGCGTGACTTCTTTTATTTATTTCCTTAAATTTAGAAAGACGGGGCTACAGGTTGCCATGAAAGGGGGTCAGATTACTTCGTTACTATTTGAGAAATATTTGTATAAAGCGAGTTTTAAATATAGAAAGCAGAAGAGATGTATTGGGTACTACGTGTAAGCACTGGCTCACCTGCAGGATTATATGGAATACATATTCTTAGGAAAGTGAGAATAAAAAGAAAGAATTCGCGTTAGGGATTTTGATAGCCCTGTGACTAAGTTAGAGGCCGTGGGGTCCACTAGAAAAGAGGCGATTTCGGTAATAAGTTAGTAATTAACGCATCTTTTATTAATTTTTTAATTTCTATTTTTTGGGGCGGCATAAGGTGTTTTGAGGATTCACACTCGGCCCCATTCTTCTCTAGCCTCAAGTGAATTTTTATGAAAACTTCCCTGCGGGCTACGGGGCGAGAAATATCGTCCTTGTACGTGACTTCAGAACCGAAACTAACCAACGAAGTGCGCGCCGCGCAAGTCGATTCCTCCGCTTTGCGCTCGCGCCGGCGTGCAGCTCTGCGCCACTTGCGGCGCGGACACTTGTGGTACGGAGCAGACGGAGGACAGAGGGGATCGAACCGGACAAGGAAAATTGAACTGGCCCCTGGACAAGCAGAACCCTGGATACTGCTGCCAATCCTCGTCAGTAACGGGTGCCACTTTAAAACAAACTTGACAGTTGTTTTGCATTGATATCTCAACGGTAAGAGTTTTTTGCAGATCTGATACGGTAAGAGGTCTTAATAATAATCTAAAAAACGGCACAAAGAAAAAAACTACAGATGGAAAGAACACACAAACACAACGCTTTTTTGCGCGTGTGTGTGTCTTCCGCATGTCGCTGCATAGTTTTTGCGATATATTTTTTATTCTCACCACACACCGACTCGTCGAACCCAACACCTTGCTTCAGCCTTCTTATGAGGCTTCGCAAGGCTCCAGTATTTCAACCAAACTTTCTCGAGAGCAATCCGATCTGCGCGGCACCGACACGTACGGTGCGAGGCACTCGGACTCTAAATTTGCCGCGTTGACAACAGAGCTCGCGCATTTGACCAACAAATTTTACACTACAGTCTAATGCCCGACTCACGCGGGCACTCTTAACCGCAGTTAACTAAATGACCGAGGTCAACCGGCGAGCGCGTTCACGAACGTCGAAATAATTAACATAATATTTGGCCAGAAATGATTTCCGCAGCTCGTCTTTCCACTAATGTATTTCGGATACTTGCGAACTACTCCCCCTAACTTACACTTCTGCCTGGAATTTTCTTTTTTCCGCACATCACTTTTCTCGATGTGCTAAGAGCAAACTGCACCAGACCTAAAGTGTCTCGTCTTACTTCGCAGTTAATTTTCTAATAAGCGCTTTTGACAACACCGTCAAATACAGTCTCCTTTTTATGCCCAATACACGTGCACACAAAACTGCCATTGACGTCCCGCAACTGTTCCCGAGTTATAAGATCCCTAAAGCGAAAAGAAGCGAAGCTATTTACAATCTGCACTGGGTGTCCTACGTACACATCGCGACACTGTTAGCGCGAGCACGACATTGGCGCATTTTTCGTATTTTATTTCTAAATCGTATTAGGGAGCACGAAATGTTATCGCTTCCAGTATAGAACTAAATGAGCTCTGTCGGTAGCAATAATAACTTGGATGACATCCCTTGGTTTCAAAGAGAAAACTGGAAAAACCGGCGATCCCTTGTTCGCGCTAACAGTGTCGCGCTCTGTACACGGCGAAGCGATCTTCCTAAGCCGCGCGTCACGCTGTTAATGCATCGTACAAAAAAAAACAGTTTGCAAAAACTAGGGAGTTTTAGGAAACCGTTTTTGCACATCCGATACGGTAGGATAGGCCCTCCAATAGAAACGGCGCATGGCTCTAAAAAAAAAAAGGGTATCACCTTACACCCTTTTGTCCCATATAATGCACCCCAAAACTTCAATTCGGCGTACAGCGCACTATAATCGAACAGACGGCCCCAAATTTTACGAGGGCTTGATAACGGTGCGATATAACTTATTAAATAGCTAAAGTACGTATCAAAGACCACAGAAAGAAAACACCGAGGTTTTGCAGTAGGGCCAAGAAAACTCCGATTATTTTTTTTGTAGTCAGTAACACGTACATTAGCTCTTTTAATAAGTTGTACCACACGACTATCAAGCCTCTCGTGAAAGTAAGTACCGTCAGATCGACGTCAGTCGCTCTGTACGTCGAACTAAACTTTTGGGGTGTATTATATGCGACAAAGGGTGTAAATAATACACCTTTTTTTTTTTTCTGAGAGTCCGCTGTCAGACGCGCACATGCGCAGTTTTGTATCGGAGGGCCCATGGTACCGTATCGGACGTGCCAAAACGGTTCCCAAAACTCCCTATTAGGAGAGTTTTAGCACGTCCGATAGGGTACGATGGGGCCTTCGGTACGAACATATGCTATCTTATCTAGACGAACACGTTTAAAACGCCAAAAAACATTGCGTCTTCCTCCGACAACCACATCATGTAAGAAATACTTCGCGCAGCGTATGAACAATGCACAGAACGTGTTTTTTTTTCTTAGGGTGACAAGGAGCATAGTTGCCTCTAGGTTGCGCAGCGTGTATCGAAGGCCACGCGCTACGTTGTTTGCATTTCATTGCAACTAAACACATTTTATCGGAGATAATTTTGTTTTGAAAGGGCCCTTAAAAAACAAAACAACAAACAAAAAAACTTTTTTTTAACAGTCTGGTTGGGACACACGTGACAAAAAATTTATTTTACGTGAAAAAAAAATACAAATTAGAGGAATATTGACGGCGCGAGACGCGGTTTAGTCGGCAGTCACCTCCTTTCCACTTGTTCTCTCTCTCAGCATTTCGGGCGCGTGGAGGAGAGGTGGATCAACTTCGCCTTCACGTTGAGGTGGAAAGAGCGAACGACCGAGGTGGTCATTCCGGAATGACCCGTGACGTCATGGACTTCGCGCAGAATTTGAAATAAATCTCTCGCCGTACCCCAACCAGACTGTTAAAAAAAAAAAAAGCTTTTTTTTTCTTTTTTATTCTCTTTTAGGGAGCGAGAAAAAAATGTTGAGGTCCAGCACCGGCGTAAATGGGTTTCGTGGCACCGCACGGTGTCGTCGCTTCCCAACACGCTCGCGCCGCTGCTCAATCGAGACAATCCACACGCCATGTTTTATTACTACTTATTCTACAACAACGCGGTTCAAGGTACTACATGCAGAACATGGTTCAAACTCGATGCAATTGGGATCCGAAGGCATGGGACATGTCTCCAGTTTCCCGGTGGAACGTGCGTGTTCTGCAGTGAAGGCACAGTACGGTACCACGTAAAACCGATTACGCCGGTGCCCAACGAAAATATATATATTTTCTATCTTAAAACAAAATTTTCTCTCATAAAATTTGCTAAGTTGCAAGAAAAGAAGCTGATGTACCTAAGAAGAAATTCTGAATATTTTTTATTTGGAGGGCTTGGTCACGAATTTGGGTCTGAATCTTAAGCTGAAGTCAGTTTTGGGCAACTTTGATATTAATGTTCAGCAAACCTGTTTTGCTTTATCGTTATCAAATGAACTTAAGCGTATACTAAAGCAACAGTCTAGTTCAGATATGGTTTGAAGATATATTCTAGGCCAACAATGTTTTTTTGTTTTAGATGCTCAACATGTTTTGTTTTGTGCTTGTTTACTCCAGCAAAGACCGACACAAAAGGCTTGGGTATTATGAACTCTGGCATCACATTAAATAACAATCTTATTTTGAAAAACAGCGCGAATAACACACGGACAAGAAGAGAACACACAGGACGATGCGCTGCTTGTCCGTGTCTTATTCGCGCTGTTTTTCAAAATGGATTCATACCAACTCGCCCAACTTTCCATTCTAGTAACAATCTTAGCAAAGTGCTTAAGAATAACTGTGTAATACCATTTTATTCACTTTAAATTTTCAGAGATTTCTAACTTCTACTAGTTCGGCTTCACCGCAAAAATTCTCAAAAGATTATTTTCTGAAAATAATTGGTAAAGTGCTGGAACCTATAACAACTTCATTTTTTTCGAGGAAATCGGCGATGGCCGGAATCACTTCCTGGGACGTTTGACATATATTGACTGGTCAGTGTTACCCTTGTATGAACTTTGTATAAGGTCTTACATGTGCGATTTTGGTCGCTGAAGAAGCGCGTAATAGAATTTTTTTTAGAAAAGTTGTTATTATAATTAAAAGCGTACATCAGGGTAAGACAATACTTGAAACGGTACATACCGCAGTAGACAAGAACGGTTTAATGCGTGAAATTGTGGCATTCTAAACACGAATATCATATTCCGTGTCACTTAATCTTGGCGGCACTATAGGTTTGTTTATAATCCAATCTAATATCTAAGACTTGTTGAAGAGACCAGGACGTTGTAGTTAATTTAAGCGAAATTAAAATTGAAGTGTGTCGTTAATGAACTGAATGTAAGTGCGCGAACGAGCTGGTGTAAATTAAGCATGACATAAGCCTCGAAACAGCAGGTAAAAGTACCTTTCAGTATATGTGTCGTCACTTCCTTTCCTGCATGTTCCTTTTAGATCACTTTACTCGAATACCGCCTGTGTTAACCGCGGTTAATTTTTTTTAATGCACAAGATTTGCAGGGTCAGCGTTCAGGGGTTCGTTTCCGTGCTCACGCTTAGCCTCTTTGGTGACGGCACGTTGATGACGTCATAATGCTCACAACCGTTGGCCTCTGACGGTGGTGCTGGAACAGTGACGTGTCGCAAGAAGAAACTCTCGGGTCACCGTTTTTACGCTGACACTGTGTCGCCGCGTGACGTCATGATGCCACGTGACACCGCTACATCACATGACGCTGTTATGTCACGTGACGTGACGATGTCACATGAAACTGTGACGCCACTTGATACCGTGACGTCAAGTGATACCGTTACGTCAAGTGACACTATTACATTATGGTGTATGTAGACTTTATTTCAGTACGATAGTATGTAGTCTGTAGGTCAGAGCTGAGGATGATACCGTTACGTCAAATGACACTATGGCGTTATGATGTCACGTGACGTGACATGACGTCACGCGTCACGTAACGCCATGACGTCACAGACGACCTTAAATATTACGCATTTCGGGCGCCTTTGGGATGCACCAAAGAGACAGGCTGTTTTTCCTCTCCGGTCAAGTTCAGTGACCTCGAGCGAAGGCAACACGTACAAGATCTATGACATATCATAAAACATCGGACCGAACAAAGTTCACAAACACGCTTCTCTATCAATCAGGGCAAGCTGACGTAGCAGTGACCCCTCTCTTACCTCCCCGACTCCTTTCATTCAGTCTTTCTTTCTCTTTTTATTTTGTATCTCTTCTTAATCGTGACGTGCAGGTCCTTAGATCAAAACGCGCCTACACACGCACAGACACACCCTGAAAAGAACGGACTCGATCACCCGCGCCTGCCCATTTAAAGATCTCTGACAGGCGAAACATCACCTAGACACTCTCCGCTTAAAACGAAGATAGTGCATCTCTACGTTCGTTATTAGCAGTCTAGGTTTCTCTCTCGTTCTCTCTCTTTTTATTTCTTCTTAGGCGATCCGAATTTTCTGTTTTCTCCATCCTCATCCCTGTCAACATGTTCGCAAGCATCGCTTTTAAAAGGGAAGAAAAAAGTACCTTTTTTTCACGATGCCCAGTAACGAAAAGAAACGTGGGAGCTGGATCCATCATGTGATCGATCCCGAGTAAGAGATGGGTCTGCCTCCGGTCCCCAAAAAGCGGACGATTGCGGCAATTCGGTTCGTCAGCATCCTCCCACCGCGCCTTGTGCAACCGCAGATTCAAAGGCGAACAGGGCCAAGGTGATTCCGATCTGAGGGTGGTTAAGGAAACGTCGGTCCAACGGCAATGAATAGGAGACGAGCACTTCTCATCAAGACTCTGTCTTTCTTTATCTTTTTCATTCTTATCTTACGGCTTAGACTTTTGCGTGGGTCAGTGTTTTACGATCTCGGTGGAGGCGCACTGCACTGCGCTGAGAGCAGAGCACCACCAATCCCTGATTGATATTCTTAAGTGCTGGGGCGAGGGTTGTGTCAAGCTGGAAGCGCATAGAAAAGAAATTAGAATAGATTTCTACTCAGGCTAACTACACTTTGTTTTACTTTCAAGGCAGCAACTCAAGGTACATTCTTTCGGGAACAGTACAAACGCAGAAGACAAAACTTTAAATTTTTAATAAAAAGGCGGCTTCGTCTTTACTTTATAAGTTCACCACTTCATAAGTTCACTATTTCCATTGTCGTGTGACGGCTATGAAGTTTTTGTTTTGTAAGTTTAGGAGCACGTGATTGGTCATCGCCGTATTTGTGAAATTTCCGGAAATTTCCGGCTGGAGTAAGATGGATCGTAAGGCTTTGTCATTTGGAAATTTTTTAAACTCAGAACTTTCCTAGATTAAACTTGAGGAAGAAAACGTTTTCTTCCTTAAGTTTAATTATCCCTACCAACCCGCTCGTTCCGTCCTTACTTCCTAGATCCTGCGAAGAATGCGACAGAACATTCCTTGTATTGTAATGATAGAAACCTTCAGCCCTCACATCAAGTAATTCATACTTCATCGTACAATGTGCGTGCAGCGCTATCACAGTCGCAAAGTGCTTCTGTTTTTTTTTTTTTTTTGGTCAGAGGCCTCGGACCTACAGTTGCGTGGACGCATCAGAGCCGATCAGAGCAATCGACACAATTTTTAAAGGCGGTGTTGGGATCGGTCTGCCTCAGAGTCAATATCAATTTTGCTGGCGTCCAGCGGTATGCACTAATAAAATTTTACGAAACATTTCGGGCATGCCAGTCAATATACGGCGCCGCTAATTACTTTCGTAAACGAAATTCCCGTCTAGCCCCACGTTGGGCGCCACTTTAGTGCAGTCCAACTTCAAACTAGACGCAATGCCTCAAATTCAGACTTTGGATACTCTCATAAACATGGTCAATCAGTCTTTAATGGATGTTTGCATTTGTCTCCTAACAATTCGAATAAATTATCTAAAAAAAAACCTTTCTCATCTCAAAAAAGAAACAAACAAACGAGAGTCTATCAAGGTAATGAGTTTCTCCGGTGCCGTTCACAAGGCCGGTACTTTGCACGCACACCCGAATACATACCGCGTCATGTATTTCTCCTCAATATACCTTCTATTAGTTTTTATTAGCTCCTTCGGCTTTGCATCTCTGGTTAGTCCTCCGGTGAGCTCGTGTAGCCGCCAAAGGGTTCGCCTTCTCGTTGCCTTACCTGCCACCAGATGCCGCTCGCTGCCGGACTCCATGGCGACGCCCCAGGCCCGCGCACGCGCATTGGGCGCGTCTCCCGTGGCAACGCCTCGGGCTGCTCGGCCGCGCGAGCTCGGAGCCCCAGCTCGCTCTGCTCGGCAAGCTGGCCGATCGTTGCGCGTGCCCCGGGACTACGCGGTCCAAACCTCCGTCGATCTTCGGCGAGCAGTGTGGATGCGGTGCGCGGAGTCCGGTGGTCAGCGGCGGCGACGGCGAACGGCGGGTCCGTTGCGGCGCCGAGCAGCCGGCCATGGCAGCGGTACGACGCCGAAGACGACGCGGTGCCCGGACGACGGACGACACGAGCTCGGACCACGCTACCCTGTCGACGTCGTCGTGGCCGTCGCGGTGGCGGTGGTGCTTTAAGGCCGCCCCGGTCTCCGCGGGTTTGTCGGTGGCGGCCGGACGGCGGGCCTAGCGGTCCGTGAGGACGGCCGGCGATGCCGGGGGCCGCAGGGGCCTCGTGGCCCCACAGAACACCTTCCTCGAGAACATCATCCGCCGGTACAACTCGCTCCGTGAGTGAAGCTTCCTTTCTCGGCTCACGGCGCTTCCGTCGGTGCTTGGCACGATGCGTGGACGTCGAGTGTCCTCGTTAGTGGTTTGTTTTCGTTGACGCGGTGGATTTGCCGAGATCGTCGGCAGCGTTAATTGAATGAAAGTGGAGAAACGTATCTGAAGGCGAATGCAAAAACTGCCGATTAGCGCGCATTTGATTGTACTAGACTCAAAAGAGCCAAGTGCGAAGAGGAATAGGGAGGCGGATATGACTTATTTTTAGGTATGATGTCGTAACCTGCGGCTACGGTGCGCCCTCGAACTTTGCCCCCCCAAAAAACAAATAAAATGGTTGTCTTGATTGCCATTTGACTCAGCAGATTCCCTCAGAACCTAGTGCCATATACCTCTTCTCGGGTCAAGTCCGAGCGATACCAACCCTAGGGGCCAATGAGGCCGCTTCTCAGAAAGCGCTAGATCCCGACCTGTTTCATACTGCTTCTATGTGTGTGTTACCGCCAACTAATACGATCAAGCTCGAAGTATATGCGTCGCGAGATTGCGTTCTTAGTCTGTGCGTTTGGGTTTGCATTGCAACTAGGCTTTAGTTTTTCTTTGGTTTTTTCACTAATCATACTTAGGATGAAACGAAGTATACAAAAATATATTTCATTAAGCCCACAAAACGAAAGTCACCTTTTGGGGCAACCCATGCATGTCTTCCGTGGTACCTCTTGTCCAGGAATGTGAGTTTTTTTATTAGCTGGTGACACTCGGACGCACACAAAAAAAGGGGGTCGTTATCGAAGTGTGTTTCAAACTGAGGGTGTTCGTCCATGATACAAACGATGTTCTCGATTGTCGCCGTTGCGTGTGACGGTGGCTTCGGAAGGAGACAGTCGAGCCGGGGACAACCGACCGTTTCGCTCGGCGTTCCAACATCGCGACCGACACCGACGGGCCAATTGACCCGTCCGCACTCGATAAACACACCGCGCGCCACTTTGCTCGCCGCATGTAGGGGTGTGCGTACCACATTGGCCTAACGAAGAAGAGAAAAAAGAAAAAAAAACATCGTAAATGTGTCACGACACGGATATATATACGAGGGGCGTTCATAAAGTTCGTATTATCAGCGTAAAAAATTGAAAAAAAAATGGAACAAAAGAGGCATCAACATGAGCGCGCGTCCCTCCAGTTTGCGCACAATATAAACATCGCATGCTATAGTAGGATGAAACGCCGCTAGGGAGTCGAAACAAAATGGCACCGCCCGTCGGTACCAAACACATGCAGTGATCCGTTTTTTTTTTATTTGAAGGGAAGCAATGCCAAGGATATTCATTCCAATCTGGGAGCGTTGTTCGGGGACAACGCCCCAGTTTATGACACTTTGGTTAAATGGTGCAGACGCTTCCAGTGTGGCCAAATAAGAGGAAAGCATTTTAAGGACGGCGACCAAGTGATTGCTGAAGTGGAGCTATTCCTGAACCCTCAAAACGAGGAGTTCTATAACAATGGCCTCCGGCATGTGGTGCATCGCTAGAAAAAGTGGGTAACTTTTGGTGGCGAATATGTAGAGAAAGTCTCAACTCCTACTCGAGTTTGATTGCTGAATCTCTATTCCTTCGTGACAATAATACGAACTTTATGAACGCCCCTCGTAAATATATATATTTTTTCGTGTACGGGCGCACGCTTGTCCGCGTGTCGAAATCCAGTCGGCCGCGGTGAGACTGCAAATATGTCGCACAAAATAACGGTCCCCGCAGACACTGCCCGATAATCATTTTTTTCTCGTACGACGACTAAAAAAAAATTTGTCTGCAAACAAAACTTTGAAGCTTTTATACGAACGTGCATAAATGCTAACTTGCTTCGAACTTGCTTCAGGACCATCCGGAGACAGTTCTGCCATCATGAATGGATGGATGGATGGATGTTAATGGCTATATACTCTTCAGACAGAAAAAGAGGGTATATCCTTACACCCCTCGTCACATATACGACACCCCAAAACTTTAATTGGACGCAACGCTCACTGACGTTGAACCGACGGTACCAACTTTCACGAGCGGCTTGAAAGCCGAGTGGTACAACTTATGAAAATAGCTAATGTACGCGTAACTGACTGTATAAAAAGTAATCGGGGTTTTCTTGGCCCTACTGCAAAACCTCTGTGTTTTCTTTCTGTAGTCTTTGATATGTACTTCAGCTATTTAATATGTTACATCCCACCGGCATCAAGCCTCTCGTAAGAGTTGGGGGCCGTCAGTTTGACGTCAGTTCGCTGTACGCCGAACTGAAGTTTTGGCGTGTCGTATATGTGACAAGGGATGTCATGGCTACACCTTTTTTCTTTGTGTTTGTAACGGGTGGTAGCTTGCGCCACCTAGCTTAAGCCCATCGAACTTCCTTCAGGCCCGTTTGCAGACAATTCTGTCCATCGTGTCTGCGGCGAAACACCACGTCTATTGTACGAGCTTCTCATTATCGCCGCTCTGCAGCCAATCAAATTGCGGTATCGGCCGACGGGAAACACCCAAGGACCAAGCGGGAGGCTATGGAAGCATATAATAGGCCACGCCTCCTGTTTTCTGTACTTTCAATGGCTATGAGCTCGATAAAGAAAAGTCGTTTATGATTTTTAATCGATGAACAAAGTTCGCCGAAAAGGAATCGGGAACATCGGGAAAGCGAATCCGGCGACCATGATTGGCCGGCGCCGCGCTTGACCTCGGCGTCGGACCAATCACGGCAGTCGAATCCCTCGCCGACTTCTTCGCCAAGTGACAAACAGTATACTCAGTTATACTTGAAGCCGCATTTACACTGATCATACAACGTACTACAGCCACGGTACTCGTGACAGACATGCATGACAACGCGATTATTTACGGACCGGCATCAAGAATATTCGAGGCATGGTTGCCTCCCACCAGATGTACTCTTCGAAAACGTCTGCGGGCAATTTTTGTACGACCGATTTGTGAAACGATCGTCGTACAGGGAAGGAACACGCCTCAGATGATAGCGTTGGCGGAAAGTATTTTATACGACGTATCATATATCAGTGTGACCGCGAGGATTAAAGGTCACGAAATACGAAGCCAGAATCGATGCGCCTCGTGTGCGTTGTCATTCGGCGATGAGAACTGCAATGAGATGGAATGTTGGCGGCGCGGTTGCAGGGCTAGGAGCTGCGGCAGTTTGCGCATCGACGCAACAAGCGAACCACACGCCGGTCGATATACCGAGAGGGAATCTGAGCTTCATCATTCATCCGCAACTACCGCTGCATGTTTAGTTTGTTTTGTTTTTATAAATGAGGCGGAAGCTGCAGACACGAAGGTATGTCGACGAGACCGACGGCGTGCTCAATGCGGGCTCCTACTACTACAGAATGTCCGCGATAAAACAAAACAAACATATATATATATATATAATCAAAATAGCATGTATTTTTTATTTTTATTTTTTTTCTATTCCGCGAAAATAAATTAGGACATCGCAGAACGCTCAGTCAGCGGCCAGATGGAACTTTGGTGGTGAAAACCCGACGCCAATGTTTCAGAGTTTGCCGTTACTTCGTTCAAAAGTTTATAAGCGATTTCAAGAAATTTAAAAAGAGAAAATCGGGCCCTTTCCCGGTGACCGATGCTATGCGTTCCGCCATTTTCTCATTGGAAGTTTTCGAAAATCACTTTTAAGTTTCGAATTAGATCACGGTTGTGTTTGAAACTTTGGCATCGGGTCCCTACCGCTGGCGCTAAATTTCGGTGGTGAATCTTCCCAAACAGTAGTTTATTTTTCCCCACGAACAGAAAAAACAAAACTGTAAATTTGTTTTCATAGTACACCTCATTTAAGAGCACAAGATAATCGTTTCGAAACAAAATCTAATCGTCAAAGAAGTAGCAAACATTTACCACGCAACATATTGATTGAACGGTTCGATTTTGACCACGTGTTCAGGCAACCACATTATTGAGAATAATTCATAAGTTGCACGTACATCGATATTGCAGAGAGTACAAAATACGTAACAAAAACTTGCATAGAAACAAACGACCGTTAACAGAAAGAAAACTGCCACGGTCAAGATTTACTTAGAATAATATTAAATTTTTTAAATTAATTTTACTAATCTTGTTTTCCGCAAGCACCAATATCACCGAAGCACCCAAGTCTCATTTTACAACACAGAAGCAATCGCGGCCATCCGCGGAGGTGTCCCTGAGCGCGTCTACTATATGGCGCGGCCGATTCCGTCGTTTATGTAAACGATGTGGTGGCATTGACGCGTGGCATCTGGCTGCGCGTCCGTTACCGTAACGAACGCGTTACTGGCAGCGAGTCTTCGTCCAACGTTTACGACACTCTCAAAACGAGATGTTGGTGCGTCTGGTGCGCGCTTGTCTCATTCAAGCCGCGGTCACACCGGTAATCCATCGTACAAAAGACAGTCTTTAGAGACACTAGAGAGTTTTAGGAATCGTTTTTGCACATCCGATACGGTACGATAGTCCCTCTGGTACGAACTGCGCATGTGCTACCGCATAAGACTCGCGCATGCGCAGTACGATACTGGAGGGCCCATCGTTCCGCATCGGTTGTGCAGAAACGGTTCCCTAACACTCCCTAAACTCGGAGGCATGTTTCCTCCTTGATAGGGAGGTCCTGTGACGTTGGTCATGCGAAAAATGTCTGCAGGCATGTTCCAAACGTACGTATGTATAATGGAAACATGTTTCAAACATGCGTGTCCGCAGATAATCATGTCATCATGTGTGCAGCAAAACACGGTGTATTTTTATGATCTACGAGTAGGGCGACTGCGGTTTTACCGAAGTGGCATGCACCCACTGCTGGCCAGTTTTGTGTATATTGCATGCTGCACGTTACTTTTAAAGGCAGTATAATTTTTTTGAAGTTACTCCTCGCCCTTCACCTTTTTTTCATTGGAAATTTCCGGTCGTCCCCACAAAACTTATGTGGTTGCGTGGGAAAGTGGAGGTACATGTACCGTACTCCTCTTCTTCAACCGGTAGCTTTGTAGGGCCAACGGATCTCAAGAGCCGCGTAAGAAGCGCGAAATCTGTAGGTCAGTCAGTCCGTAACCGCTTAACTATCATGAAAAAAAAGGCAACTGGTGCTAGGGATTGAATCCCGGTCACTGGCGCGGAAGCCGAGTGCCCAGCACATAGGAACGGGAGGAGCAGAAGTAGGTGGTGCGAGACAGCGCGCGGAGTGGAGAAGAGTAGAAAGGTCAAGAAAAAAAGTGATCCGGGAAACGAGTGGCGTAGAAAAAGCGCGCAGAACGATGAATGGGGGAAAGGGCAAGAAAGTGCGCTTCCCCTATCTTGGTGACCCAGAACGTTCGGCGCAATGGCTTCGTGTCCGGGTGGTGCTGACAGGGAAGCGCGCGAAGCGTCACAAAGAGGTGATGATGTGACGTAATTTGTTTTCATGCAAAACACCGCCCTATAGCACCTGCACACCTGAACTAAGAGCACCACCCACCCTATAAAGCTACCATATTTATACGCGTTTGGCAGAATGAACAAACATGCAGTCAATCTGTATATTGCGCACGCGCGTCTCGCGGGAGACTGAGGTTCATGCATGTGTCGTTCTCCTCTCCTCATGCCGCTCATGCGTGGGTCGTGGTACGCAGCGCTTACTGGATGTGCCCCAGTCTTCTTCACTATGCCTCGCGAGAGCAAAGAGCGGACTGGAGGGGACATAGCTGAACAGAAGCGGTGACGTTCTCCGTACGATCGTGCTCGACGTGCCTATGAAATTTCCGTAGAAGACAAGTGCGAAGTTCGGTTAGGAATAGAAAAGTAAGGCACGTTTGGTGCTTATAGTTACCCGCCATATAGTTTGTCGCAATTTAATCTGGCGTAAAATGGCTTTCATAGAATACTAGTAAGTGGTATCACATTTCGGCTTGATGAACATCGTACCGACGTCCGTTCGTCTTATCACTACTGCGTGATGCACAATGAAGACTCCAGACGAGCAGTCGTACTGCACTGGCAATGTTTCTACATCCGCGGCTGAGACACCAGACGCCCATTGAAGCTGAGCTAGCTTCCCGCTCTCTAAACGTACACACAGCAGAATTACTTTAGGCTCCCGAAATGTTATCCCGGAGCCCGAGAGGGAAGCCAACCTAACTCCCAATGCGCCCTTCATTAAATCGCGAACATCCATCTTCCGCAAATAACGTTAGAGCCGGGTCGAAATCCGCCCACCACTCCGCCGGTGAAATACTTCCCAGCAGAAGGTACCAGTTCGCGATCTCCGTTCATAACTCGTGTTTACGTAGAAGGCGATAAATCGGACGCCAGCTGCTTTTAGACGCTGTCTGGCTTTGGATGCTGATATACACGATGAGTGGTTCGGCGGCTCAGTTTTTTTCTTTCTTTGTCGGTAATTCAACGGCAGAATAAATGGCTCAGTAAGAAAGGTACGCTTAATATACACGTCGCTTTTATTCTCAGATTATCTTGTAAGTAGCGCCATTTTGGTGCGTAGTGTAGAGTGGGCGCGATTCGTGATGGTTCCGATTTGAAAGTTCGTGCAACAGACGTGTAACAGATGAAAGAAGTTCTTAAATATAGCAAAAAATATTTACGTCAGGTTTTCCAGGAAGCGGGATATGAGTGCCTTTAAAAAATGTGAATAAAAGTTTTAACTTGAAATTTGACGTTAAGGCATTCTATCTTGGAGTGTGTTTTAGTGTTGAATTAAAATATAGCAGTTATGTGCTTTTTGTTTTGTTCCAGGGCCTTCAATATGACGCACTTTTGGCGTGGTAATTTTGAAAAAATTATCCAGCTTAGAATAAACTTATTATTTTCTTACGTATACGATCAATTTTATTCTACGCCTGTATTATTTAGATCCGCGCACTCAATTTTGTATTAATGAAATATAACGAATTCAAAATCAAGCCGCAAAGGTATCTGACAAGAACTACAATTTTTTTAAAGCACTTTGGGAATCAAACAATCGTTGGGATAAAAAAACAACCTTCAACATAGGCGAAAATGTTTACGATCTGACGGTTTTACTTAACCTATATTATGGCAACCCTAATTGTTACCGATCGAGGAATATCCTAGTCAATCTCACCATACTTCTCGCTGAGTAAATACTAATAAAAACATTCACGATTTTTCCATTTTTCCGCGCAAACTAATGCAAGCCCAGTTTTCCCCTCAATCTGTGCGGCAATAGAACGCCACCATCCTAATCAATTTATAGGGCTGTTAAATTAAATAATATTGCTTCCGTTTGACGTTGCCGCTTATCTTTTTGCAGCGCTTGTACTCCTATACTCCAGTTCCACCTTATGTTGTACCGCAGCGAAGGCTAGAAGCGCGAGCT
This sequence comes from Ixodes ricinus, assembly GCA_037355805.1. NCBI lineage: Eukaryota > Metazoa > Arthropoda > Arachnida > Ixodida > Ixodidae > Ixodes > Ixodes ricinus. The sequence goes on from JAZHYW010032734.1 coordinate 81,174, forward strand.
CGTAGCGTTACAGCTGCACCTTGGTGCACGAGAGCTCGTGCCGCCGAGATCGACGCCGCAGATATGAGCGCCTGCACTTGTAGCCTTTCCTGCGGAAGCAACTTCAAGGTCGGCTCAGCGTATAGTTCCTATGCTTTTTTATGATACTGCTGCGTTGTGTAGAGGCGTTGCCTTTATGCCTTCCCCGCCCCTCTTTACTGCCAATCCCCATCAAGAAATGCGGCATAAATTCAATCAAAAAAAGATTGCCATAGCGAGGAAGGTTTAGGGGGTACGACACTGAAACACTGCGAGCTTTACTTTTTTACAGGTTTAGCGTTGCATAAAAATTGGACACCTTGGAATTGCAGAAAGGAAAAAAAGTATAGCGTTTCTTTCTTCAACCTATTGTGTGTTACTTCGGTATTCACAATCACATGCGTAAAAAAAACAAAAAAAACGTTTGTGTACCCGAATAATAATGTTAAATCTGTGAACTGCAAACATTGCCCAAAAATATACTTGCGTTTTGAGAGAACAAGCGTGGTGTCAGCGATTGGCTCGGTTTTTTTTTCACTGTGTCGCAGGTCCAAAATTCTGGAGACGCTTGTTTTATCTCATCGTACTTTCAAGACGCTATTCTGTAGGAATGCGAAGCTAGACGGAGCCACACACAGGTAGCTTTGGTAGCGTTTTTATAATAAGTACAGAACAGACTGTCGCGGGGTCTTTTTGAGTGATGAATTATAATGTGGATGCTTCGGCTAGTAGGTGACCCTGCTTCTATGGAACAGCGCGGATACCCCGATCACACTCGCAGGCACGCAAGATGGAAACAGATCAGGCGCGCTGCGAGTTGCGTCTCCTTCTTGTGTGCCTGTGAGTGGCGACTGTATATCCGCACTGATCCGCTGTTTCACATCTTGTGTGCCTGTGAGCGTGACTGCTGTATCCGCAAACTGATCCATCCAAGGCAGAATCTCTAAAAAATGAAGAAGTGTTGTTCGAATATTTAAATTTTTGAATAGTAGTTTCAAATGCTGTAAACGTCTTCGTTTTTTGCGAGGCCTAACCCTCGCGAATTGCCTACAATTCGCGAAAAATAGATCCCGCGAACAATTCAGGTAAAATGTAAACACACATTGGAATCTATATTGAGATCCCTCCGCGCTGCCAAAAATTTGAAAACTCGAATTATTCCAAAACTTTAGCTTTGTCCTTCGGGCCCCTGCCTAGCAGCTACGTCTCAGGACTGCGTGACGTGAGCAAAGCTCCTACATCCGCATGTGCACTTAAAGGGATACTTCAACGAAATTTGAAATATTCCCGTCGTGTTCAAAAATAGGTTGAATATGATCCACAATATCCGTAAATGACAATCGCACGTTTGTATTTTGATCCTGGTGGCTGTATTTTTCGTTATAAACGGCCCACTCTGGCAAGCGCTCGGAGAAGGCCCAGCGCAATCGTGACGTAGGTCGTCTCAAGACGAGCAAAGCTACGGCGAGGCTGACGTCGAGAGGATGGCCTGGTTGTTCCAGCCACCGAAGCGGCTGCTTTTGTACGAATTTTGAGTGACGGGTTAATCTTCTATAATCTTGTAGGGGGACAATAGCGACTTCTGCGACACACAAAAGGGATTCTCGGGAAGAGGGGAGTTCCTCCTTCCCCCTTCTCTCGTCGTGGCCGGAGGCGAGACGACCTCCGTCACAAGCTGTCAGGGTTCATAGACGAGCATTACAAACGAGGCGTTAGCGACATCCACCAGGTGCTCTTTGCTAATCGTTTAATTCGTTTTAAAATTCCTTTTAGAGACTTTTTTAGCAAGATATTGGTATGTTCCATGTGATACTGCTTTTTTAACACATATAGACCAAAAAAATGAGCGCCGAAATTTCGTTGTATCCCTTTAAGTGACGCGTGTTCCTTTCTTTTCGTCACTCACCCGCGAACAAGGGACCGAACTGGTCCCGAAACGTCAGGTAAATGTTTATTAAAGTCTTGGTTAGAGTCCCTATTTTTCGCTTCAAATTGCGAAATATAGAGCCCGCGAAAAATAGGCCGTTTACAGTAATACGCTATTCGATGTTCGCTTTGAGTGGAACAGCGATATTCGTACTTTTCTCGTCGTTGGTCGCTGCAAGTTTGTCCCGTTGGATCTGCTTCTCACCGAGCACTTTGCACTGCGGAAAAGCAACGTATGCGGAGTTCCCACGCTTCGCGGGTATTGCTTTTCCGCAGCACGGGCACAAAGGCTTGGGGAGAAGCGCACTCCAACGGGGCTAACCCGCCGCGATTATGCCAGACTCTCAGAGTATGTTCAAAAATATAGGTGCAGTAAAATTAACTGCGCTTAGAAGCGGGACAAGTGAAAGCTTGGGAGAAACCTCCACGAGCTCAGCTGATGTTTTGTTTAAGCATGGTGCACGGTAGTGAAAGGCTTGAAAAAGCTATTCAATATTCGATTCTAAAATATTCGGCCGAACCCACTATTTGCATTAAATTCGCTTCGACCTCAAAACCACTTGTGGCACATGACAAAAAAAAAAACAAAACGTATTTAGTGTTTGGCGTACATTTAGACAACGGAAACTTAGTCAGCCCTAATAATGCGTCATGTCTCCGCTCTAGAGGAGAAATTTAGAGAGTGCAGTACGACTGCTAGCCTGTGTTCTTTAACGTCATCACGCAGAAGTCATACACAACTGCACTCCGGTATAATACTCATTCAGGTCAAAATGGGGCGATGATTGAACCCAGGATCTTTGCGCTTTGCAGTATGAGCTTGCTCCATGTGCTCCGAGCTGCGGTGCGGAGTCGATCGGACACCGATCCCTCAAGGCTAGAAACCCGAGCTCGGAGCGTTGGTGGCGACTCCTGCTGCCCGAGGTGTCGTTAAGCCAAGGTGCATTCTAAAAAAAAACAAAAAACTCCGCTTTCTTTTTGTTAAAAAAAATAATACAGTCCTCCTTAGTATTACCAAGGAAGACCACGCGTCAAATATTACGGCTTAGTTCTGCCTAAATATTTCTTAAACGGTTCGGCAAACTTTGAAACGTGCGAAGTTGCGGAAATCGGCTGACTCTAGTGGGCGAATTGAAGCGCTAATCAACACCGCAGTCAAGGTTACGGCGTTGGCGTAACCAGCGTTGAGCTAATCGACATCAACATTGCCCCTTTTTGTTTGTTTTTACTTCACAAGGCAAGCGTAACGGATGACGTCAGCAACGTTTCTTCTCGGAGCTCAGCGGTGTCTGCGTTATTGGCGTAACGCGCGCCTGTGCAGCGCGCCTTCTTTTTTTTTTTGAGCCGTATGGTTGTTTTGCCGTTACCGCCTTCTCTCGCGTCACAACGGCCGCCGTCGTCTCACCGTTTATGATCATTGTCTCTCGGAGTTTTGTTCACACTACGTGAGCAGACTGATGCCAGAAATGTGGAGACGTCATCGGCTATCGTAGACAGGGCGAGCCCTACACCATCAAGCGCCCTGGGCAAACTCCAACCGTGGCGTCCGCCCCTCCCCTTTCTCCTTTTGATCCTTGTGCGATCGTATTGGTGGTACAGCCCTACAGCCGGCCCTGATCGTAGACACCAAAACCTGGTGAAGACAGCGGTGCAGACGACACTTGCGCCTGGCCCACGCCCACCCTTATGGTGGGCCACCCGCATAGATCCTCCCGCCGTTGCGTAGAGGATCACGTGACATCTTGTACTACGTGGTAGGCAGCAATGTTTCTTGGCGGCCCAAGGCCAATGTTGCCCGACGGAGCCAAATTTTCCGGTTTCCATTTCTGTTCATGTTTAAAATAGGATTAGAACAAAATATATCCCAGTTTTTGCGAAGCAAACGACGTAGTGCCTTTTATTATTGCTTTTTAATCTAAAATCACTCAGTATCCCTAAATTTTCGGGAATTGAGCTGAGTTGCCATTATGCAAAACGTCGCATAAGGGCAGCTCGTCAAATACAAAAAGCAAGCAAAAAATGCATCGCACCCTTCACTGCGATACATTTTTAAGTAGAAACTGGGCCTATATGATCTACTGGCCGATCTGCTTGCCATAGCTTAGAGGTAGAATAGTATTCATATAGAACTCATATATTAAAACTGACTTTCCGGTAAACAAGTCTCGGATAAATTGCCAGTCAACCCTACTATTCTTGAACCTAGACTGCCACTAAATATTATTACAAGCTCC
>JAZHYW010032735.1:0-84009 GCA_037355805.1 Ixodes ricinus
TTTGTTGTCAACTTGGAGTTGGGTGTTAGATGCAATAATATTTTCCTTTCTTCAGACAGAACTAATAATTGAATTGCATCTGTTAAATATTCAAAGCCTTGTTTTGTTGCGCTTTAATCAAATGGCGAAATTTCCAGTTTGCAGAAATGGTCATATTGAGAGCCAGAAAAAGCAATGCGGGCAGCGCTGCCCGAAACTTTCGAAATAGCCACAAGTGCAATTTACCTCATCTCTTCAACATATCAATAAATTATAAAAGTACGTTTTGTTGGTGCCGAGAAATGATATAAGTATTCAAAGATGAGCCTCTCCGACCATGCCTCCAGGCGGCGCCCGCATCGTAGGCGACGCATGCCGGCGTTCGTTAGCGAGGCGTCAACGGTGTGAGACGCCGCCGCAAGTTCTCCAACGCTCTTCTGAAAACACGTTTCATTCAGTTGGAATAAGACGTTTTTCTGACTTCTATGCATCCGTATCCTTTTTGCGTTTCGTGGTGATACTGGCTTTACTCCACTTCTCCCCAGGTAACTGCCGACGAACGCGGGCCTGCATCGTCTGCCTCCCGTGTTTGGGAATGCATACTGGCGCGTCGGCCTCGTCTGTTTTATACGTCCAGATATAAGAACAATTGAGACCGGACAACTCTTCACCGATGCAAAATGGTAACGGTGATGCCGCTTCTCCATTGAACTTACATGTATTTTGACAAAATGTGTAGTGCTACCAAAAGCAGTGTAACGAGGGAAAAAGCATTCCACTCTTGGCGGCGGACGCCTCACACGCCAGTGGCGTCACAAGGGGGGGGGGTGGGGGGGGGGGGCGGACCGCCCGGGTGCAGCGCTCGGGGGTGTCGCGGCGGGCCACGGGGGGGGGGGGAATTCGCGGCGGAACACGCGAGAGCGGTGTGCGGGGGGGGGGGGGGAGTCGTGGCGTGCCACGCGAGAGTGTGGGGAGGGGGGGGGGTGAGTCGCGGCGGGACACGTGAGAGCGGGGGGGGGGGAAGGGGGGGGTGTCGCGGCGGGCTGCCGCCCCGAGGTACCGCTGACCCTCGTGACGCCACTGCTCACACCCCTGAGGTCCCGTACATGTGATGTATTTTAGACTCCGAAATACACTGGAGGCAAGCAGAACATGCCTAGAATTTTGAACTTATTAGTATTTTTAGAAGTAGTGTCTTTGATAAGAGGTGGGAGTTACACGGGTGCCGTCTTTGTCATCTGAGTGTGAGACACTAGAGGTAATAATAGTCATGGTAAGTCGGTTTATTAAACAATCGTTGATTAAATTTGTAATTAATGGTTTCGTGGTTCACATTGTAATTGCAGTATTGACGCCAACTATTATCAGAGGCCTTACCAATTTACAGAATTTGCAAGAAGGTAATAGTTTCTTAGATATTCATCGACCCGTTTTCGCGTTTTTACTCCTCATCTTAATATATTTTTATTTCTGAAACGATCCACAGAGTTTACGACACTAGGACAAAGGACGTGGGCTTTGCGGTTTTTCTACTGTGGGAAGGCAAATTTTTGAAGGTGTGTAAGATGAGTGTAAGAATTCTTATGACTTGGCGCCTATAAACAGTCAAATCTTTTAATTATAATTTCTTTAAGTGTTGGGAAGATGTAACGAGTAATGCATCTAACCCGTTTTCACCTGTAGAACCCCAGTAAAACAAGTCCGGCTCCTCGGGTAGCATTACTAATTTCCCCTTTATGTGGATAATTAAGATATATGCAGGTGAAATTTAGATCATATATATATATATATATATATGTGTGTAGGTGTGTGTGTGTGTGTGTACTTATCAAGACGTACATGTGTCAAACGCCAAAAGCATCACCTTTTTCCTTCGATAACCAAATCTCGCAAGAAACACTCGCGCCGCGTATGAACAATGCCCAAAGATTGCTTTTTTCTTGAGGTGAAAACGGGTATACGTTCACTGTTACTCGAAATCAGTAACGTAAGTATGTTATCCGATATTCCTTTGAAAGTGCAACGAGTGCATTACTACGTTACAGAAAAAAGGTAACAGGTAACCGACAACGCCGTTACTCGTAACGCGTGACCGCCAACACTGCTATTCTTGTTGTCGTCTCAAGAAAAAAGACATTTTTGCGCATTGTTCATACGCCGCGAGAAGTAGTTCTTACAAAATTTGGTTGTCGGAGAAAGAAGCGGTGCTTTTGGCGTTTGAAACGTGTACGTTCTGATAAGATAACCTAAATGTAATCTAAAATGCACCACATATATCTTAATTCTCCGCAGAAAAGGTCCGGCTCCCCAAGGAGCCGGACATTTTTACTGCGGTCCTTGAGGTGAAAACGAGTATTCGCCTCGAGACCTAGATTGCATTTAGGGGAAGCGTGCTCTTGTTTATTCATGTTTCTCTATGAGGCATGTAGTGATTCTCTCTGTACACAATGCGGGTGGTAACAAAGCATCCACCCTAATGGCACAGAGAACGGGCAAGGGTACAGAGCACGAGCTCTTAGCGGTTGCATACCCTCCTCTATTCTGACAAAGCCCGGCAGATCGGCACGAGAAGCGGCCGCCGAAATGGAGAAGGTGGAGCGGCAGACAACGGATGAGAGGAGAGCCACGTGACGGGTGCCCCGCTGCGGCGAGACGCCGAAACACACTTTTCCCCAGCGATGGAATGTCCGCTCGTGCTCCTCGCGTTCCTCAGGCTACCGCTTCTTTTCTCGTCAGGTTTGAAAACCATGTTTCGTGTCCTCGCCGCTGCAAAAGCTGTGCGCTGAATACCAGGCTCCCTGAGAAATGCTCTGTGCTACCAGATCTCCGCTCTCCGAATCTGCGACCGGTAGGCAGTCTATGACTCCGTCGTCGAACTGCCAGGCTTTGTGAGTATATGAGGAGGCTATGGCAGTTGATTATAGTGCGCGTGCGCTGGATTGGTGCCTCCCATGGCTTGGGCCTCGCGTCCGCATAGCATTATTTTTGCTCAAGTAAGTGTAAAACAAAGCGTAGTTCTGCTTTCAACCTCATGGGCCGTGCCGATCGACTCTCGAGGCGAATAGAAAGACAGCACGTCCTTGAGCGACAGCGTTGATGAAAACGAACTATTGAACAAGAGGGCAGTTATGGCCGCGTCTAATGCTTTGTGCCCTGCACAAAACACCTATTTGCGCTTCGCTCTGTGGACAATCATCATGCACGATACGCACGTCACAAGCGAGCTCTAGGAAAACGAACATGGCGTCGAGATAGCTCCTTTATGTCTGTACGAGTATGGTGGGCCAGAAAAGTAAGGTGTGGCGTTCGCTCTCTTCTCCTGCAGAGGCCAAGACCAGTCCCACGCTTTGTGCCTCATTTTTCCCGATCACCATGCTACAATCTGTAAGCTGGCAGCAGCGCCACGACGGTAAATGCAATTTGAATATTCGTAAATTGGGTTTTAAATGAACCGGAGCGGACAAGAAACATAATTTGGCAGCAACGTTTATCTTGAAAGGCCTGCAATGCATGAAATGCAGTATTTTTTTTTTAATTGAATGTGCATATAGGTCACATGACGTCAAATCACGTGACATAAATTTTCCCGCCATATTTAGCGGAGGAACTGAATTTGTACATAGGTTACGAGACATAATTTCTCCCTCTGAATTTAGCGGAGAAACTGAATCCACGTATAGGCCACGTGACGTCTGTTTCCCCGCTAAACTTAGCGGGAAATGCACGGACGGATGACGTACGGACGGACAGACGGACGGACACAATTTTGTGGTAGGTTAAATGCATTTCATGTTTTAGAACAAATAAAATATGAGAGTTTATGTTCCCGTTTGCGGCTGAGCCTACGGTGGGGATTGGAAAGCTAAATCTGCCCATTCATTTTTATTCTACTTTTTTTTTCAGCCCTCGAGCGCAAGGTGGGGCTGCTTCCAACATACCGATTATGCTGCGCTTTGTAGGTATGAATCTCTGGACCGCTCTCATCTGTGCGATTGGCACGCCTCACCTTCTTCTCCACCATAACATAGGACCATTCGCGCGAGTTCTGGACAAAGAAACTCATCATTTATCAAGACTGAAGTCACTGGATCCTAAGAAAGTAGCGCCGTTGCCTTCCCTGCACTTCTAGCCGGACACAAAAATATACACAGACGACCAAAACCTCGCAAGGCGATTGGCTAATCTGTCTACTGTTGCCATGAAAATAGCCATTTCGGTTCGAAGCTTAGAGATGTTCTAATTAGAACGACCATCCGACCCCGGTGCGATTGGATTAATCCAGTCGCACCGAGGGTCGCCATGGAGCATCATTGTACTGAAGGCGTTCCTCGCCAACATAAGCGTCTTTAACACTGTGCATGCAATCAACTTATCAGTCATGTTCATCTCCGCGGACCTCTTATGATTGTATTGTTCTTGTCGTGTTTCAAGATGAAGCAATCTTTTTAATGATTTTAATTAAGCACCGACACAGCCCGTGGTGGCGCGCACGAAGATGTACGCTTGTTTCGCCGGTGTGTGGATAGCAAACTCCCGGTATACAATTAGAAACGTCTCTATAAAGCTACCCGTCACCAGCGAATTAAAATCGACTCACCAAGAATGGAGAGGTCAAGGAGAAATTGCTCATTTCTATGAACCAAAATGGCGACCAGACTGTGAGCTTGGCGATACTTTTCCAGGATCCAGTTACTTTAATCGAGACTAGCGGTGACAGTGGTCAATGAACGTGGTGGAATATGGATTCCGAGATTGCCGATGCGCAAAGCTCCTTTCTCAGACCGGTCCATTTCCTCCGAAGTGAGACCTTGCATTGGAGATGAAATAGGCTCGGCGATGTACAGGGACCAAAAGCGTCTCGCTGTAGGCCCGGTTTTGACACGATTGAATGCCGAACAAGCATCGCAATGACCATGTTAGAAAAGGATTATTTCTGCCTTTCATTGACCTTCGGAAAGAAAGAGTAACGCCGGACTGTCGGCGTTGACGGTTTAGGTGTAAAAATGCGAGTCAAGGCTGGTTCACAGCAGTTGCGACGGTTGCGTTCACAACATCCAAAACGACAGAAACGACCAGAACAGCGCAACGAACCGTGACTCATGTTTACCATCCGCGAACCTATATCTTGCATCGCTCGCCACGTTGTTTACGGCGAACACTTGTTCCGGTGACTTTGTCGTTGCTGTCGTTTCGGTTGCTGCAAACGCGACCGACGCAAATGTGCGAGCTAGCCTTTGGTCACTCTCCCATGTCTGACCGAGATGTCGAGATAACCGCCGAAGCTACCGACTGACACACTGTTTTAGAGGCGCGGCTCTTAGGCGCTCGTTCCTGTGTTTCGCGGCGTCGGCGTGCGCCATCGCCGTCGGCGTAACCGCGAGCGTTGCATGATGGGACGCCACAGACCACATCCATCAATTCAATTCCCCGCTAAATTTAGCGAAGGAGCTCGAATTGGTGTGTAGGTTTGTGAACGTCTCATAATGCAACACTAGCGCATTCAGTTTCCCCGCTAAATTTAGCGGTAAAATTGACGTCAATTCAATTCCCCGCTAAACTTAGCGGGGAGAATTCAATCGGTGTTGAGGTCACGTGACGTCAGGTTTTCCGCTAAATCTAGCAGAGAAACGGAATTCGCTCATAGGTGACGCGACACGAAGTCATGTGACGTCATTTTCTCCGCTAAATTTAGCAGGGAAACTGAATTGGTGTTGAGGTCTCGTGGCGTCAATTTTCCAGCAAAATTTAGCAGAGCAACTGGGAGGAGGAGGTTATGGAGGAGGAGAGGAGGAGGAGGAGGGGAGGGTCCTCCATACACACTCCTCCTCCTCTTTCGTACCCTTCCCTCCTCCTCCTCTGTACCCTCCCCTCCTCCTCCTGCGTACTCTCCCGTCACAGTGTATTACAAAATCTAAATCCCTCAAGGGCTACGCTGTAATTTCGCATTACAGAGATTTGTAAACGTCTTTCAATTTTTTTAGACCAGTGTCTGCTCTGTTCCATGGGCGCCGCAATGTTTGTTTATGCTCACGCCATGACACCGTAGAGGGGCTTCGCTTTTTGCGAGACTCCCTTTTTTTTAGAAACTTTTGCACATATCGTAGTGCAAGAACGTCAGAAGTGCAGTCACAAGGCTCCAAGAACAGCACCCATGTCAAGAGTGCTGTCAAAAAGCAAAACTCTTGTTTTACGCGCAGCCGCTCTCTTCACAAAGAGCCTGCGCTTAAAGGTTTTATTTCTCCTTTTTATCGCTGGGGGCTAGGGATTCCGAACACTGGTCTATAAACAAGCCCGCGCTTTCCCACTGCGCGTGCGCATAAACCAGATTCGCCCGAGGCGAAGCATCTGCGCATGTGCAGTGCCGACAGCAGCGCCACCGTAGTGGCGTGACGTCAGAGAGTTGATTTGGTCTATGCTTCGTTCCACCTTACGATGGACCGCAGCGGACGCTAACAATTATCGAAGCCAACCCAACGCCATGTGAGTGTCACGTGACCGTTAGGAGAAGCGCAACGAAGCGTGCGGACGCTTATTAGTCACGTGATTCGTTCACCGCCTTGGATTGGCTGCAGGATGACTCGGAGCGTTCACTGTGGTCCATCGTAAAGGAAGCGGAGTAGTGACGAAACGCCACGAAACCTGCGTAAAAGACAATGGGCCGGTTTTTTTTTTTCTTTTTACATCATAAAGGCGAAATTAAGCGGCTAAAACTCCAGCAACGGTTGGAAGATGGAATGGGAGCTGCGATACATTTCCCGTGCGGCTGACTAGTCGCGGAAGAGGCAGGAGAGGTAGCGCAACCATTCTTCCGGACGTCAACCGAAGTTACAGCTTTCGCCGCTGCGAAAGGAAGGCCTGTGCAGAATCCTTCTTGCAAGAGGTCCATTAAAGTTTCTTTTACACGAACGACGAAGCTCATTCCGCTGGAACAAAATGGTGTCTTTCAGTTCATTCTGCTGCTTTGCGCTGTCATTCGCCTCCTAATGCCTGCACCGTCACGCAGTAGTCAGCGCTTCGCAGAATGGCGTTACTCGTAGAAAGCACGACGTCCGTCTCTTATCGAGGAACTTTAACGAGGACAACGAGCACCGTGAGGAGTACTTTTGCGCCGCCTGATTATCTGCATCTGATTGTGACGTTGGCTGTGATCGCACTTACGGTTAAACGAAGTCTAGAAAATGCCCGCCTGTCGCGTAAAGTAAAACAATAAAGCGACCAAACTAAATGAAAAAGTAAAAAGTAAGTAACTGCGAACTTTTTAGCGTTCGAGGCTCGATGCCACAAAAGACTAGAAAACCGACTAATCGGCTCTGAAAATCATTATCTGATCGATGTAACGAACCCCGAAACGCCTGGCTCGTCCTTAGCCAAAGATACAAACCGGGGGTAAATACCGACAAGGCCAAAACCCTGGGTGACGAGAAGGGCCGGGCGCAGATGAGGAGGGATGGCGGGAAAAAGAAGAAAAAAGAATGGAAGGGGGGCTCGAAAACGTCGGGGGCTTCAACTTTAATTAGGGAAGCATTAAGAGAGATTGAATGAAGAGACCAAAGCGTGCGCCGGGTAAGCAAAGAAGAGGAGCCAGCCCGGCAGAGATCGATTTTCCCATTAGTATGACACGTCGCCTACCGCTACCTTCGGTCGGGCTTCCCCGCCGTCCTCCCTTTAACCGGGGATCCCTTTTACCGTTGCCTTTTCGCTTCGTTTCAGCTCCCTCGGAGCTTTAGCTTTCCCGCTACACGTTCCGGCAGACGCGCCATCGAAGGTCAGATGCTGTAACAATTGCGGTGCTGTGCTACGCTGTGCGTTTTTTTTGGCTTCCTGATAAGATTATTTAGAGTGGCGCGGGACTGTATTTCTTTATTTTTGTCCGGTCCTGATTGGATACAGGATCCTTAAAAGCCAGCTTGCTTTTATAATAAACACACACTCGTCTTCCAGCAGCAGAAAGTCTGTCTGTTTCTTTGGCAGACGTTCCGTCGTCGAAACCGCCGGAAACGTAACAATGTGGAGTGGTTGCCTGCTCAATGGAAGTGCACCGCCACCCTATTATTTTCCTTTGCCTCCTTTTTCAGCTGTTCTGGTTGGTGCGTACCCAACAATGTTCAGAGCGATTGCATTAGTTGATTGAATTGTATTGCAGGTTTCCGCGCTTGTGTTCACATGGTGCAATTCGCAGCAGCGACTTCGAGCACCGCAGCTTCCACACCGCTTTCATTTTCTTTGTTTCCTTATGAAGGATATTACAACTGCGAATTAGAAAGTGAAATCGCAACATGTGAATTGGGCACTCCTCATAAATAGAGGTGAGTTTTAATCGCCGGCGTCTGCGAATAAAACAGTGAAAAGTTGGCACGAACGAGGATGTGATTGAAGTGATGGGCAATTCGTCAAGTTCGCGGTTTAAGAGTTTGTGGTCGCGGCTTGAGAGTTTAATCAGGGCGTGTGGTTGCGCAGCCCAAAGTGTCATATATTACAGGGCATTTTCATCGTCTTATGTGGTGGCTAAAGAGGAAATACCCGGAAACGTTCCAAATGAACGTACCGTACTTCATGGAATGGGACAAAGGTTACACAAACCCGCCGAAAGACAAAGCCTTTGGTGACGCCGGTATTCGAACTCCGATCCTCCCAGTATTCGAACACTTCTGAATGGATACATTTTGTATCGCTGAATTGATAAGACAGATAGACAGATAGAAAACGTTGAAAAGACAAGGCGATACGGTGTAGTGGTTAGCATGCCCGACCGAATGTTAGTATCGAAGGAGTTCGAATCCCGGAGCCGCCGAAGATGTTGTCTTTCGGCGGTCTTCGTAACCTTTTTTTTTACACGGCTCGACGGTCAACTTTGTGTGACATTCCGAAGTCATCCTCGCTCAGGGTATCGCGAGCGTACAGGCACCCATAGCTACGTCTCCATTGCCAGCATACAGGTTGTCTCCAAATATAAATAGTGTGGTCATGCGATCTCTTTTATTTGTTTTTGAAGTAATTATTTTGCATGTATGCTTAAACATCTGGATGTTTCATTTTCCTCAGGGGCCGTCTCGTGTCTTCTGGAAATAAGAAATTTAGCCAGTGCAGTACGACGGCTATGGCCTGGATGTCTTTAATGTGCATCACGCAGCAGTGATACGCGACGGCGTAATGCACGTAAAAACAACAACATAAAAGTATTATAGTTGTTTTTAGCTATCTCCGCTATTCATTTGTTTACGTTGATCATACAGTACATATCTCAAACCACATAGAAGGCTAGGGTGCAAGCTCTCAGCTTTGAAAGAAACCTGTTTCAATCGCAGGAGCTTTCGCGAAAGACGAACGCCTCCCAAGACCCCGAGCTCGCAACCGTTGTCTTTGGCTTCGAGCCAAGATAAAATGAACGAGCTTATTCGCAACACTCACGACTTATGGGGTCACGCTGGCTCCTATTAAAATGGCTGTCATCTGGATTACATTTGTTGAACAGCAGTACGAGTTTAGGTCTGTGACGCGTAGGAAATTTTAATTATGTTAAGTACGAGGGACTTGAGAGTCTTGAAGGTGCCCCGAAGAGGTTTCTGATATCGCCTAAATGTGGCGATAACTCACTCTGGGGAATCTAAGCATCCTAGAAATCCATAAATCATGACGATGCGCGTCCGACATCCTTATTAAACAAGCAATCAAAGATCGAACACACCGAGGACATCTCCGGCGATGGGAAGACCATTGTTCAGGCAGCCAGGACGACATGTGACCAATGGAAACGCGACATTTCGTTGAGATTGCAAACGTTGTTACTACAAAATGTGTATGCTTTTGTAGATGATAAAAGCAAATAAGAGTAGTCAAAAATATATTTTCGCGGAGGGGAATATGATACTGCAATAATCGTCTCAAAAACAGCGCTCTATGTTTTTTTTGTGTGTGTTTTTGTTCTCTGCCTTTTGCGGGAGTGATGTGTCCGGTCGTCAGGTCGGAGGCGCGAGGATCGTTCGCTCGCTATTGGCTGACAGTGGTCCTGGTTTTGGAACATGCTCCTCCCATCACCGCAGATGACCTCGGTGTGTTGCGATATTTGATTGTTTTTTTAATAGGAAAATCGGCCGAGTATCCTTATGATTTAGGAATCTCTAGAAGGCTCAGATCCAGCAGAGTGAGTTACCGCCATATTTAGGCGATCTCAGAAGCCTCATCAGGGCACCTTGAAATTATATCTTTATGTAAGCTAGCATCTGTATTGTAAACTATGTCATCCACAAACTAGGGAGCGCAATTGTTACACCCCGGTACCACTATCGCTGAAAGTTGAGAATGGTCTCCTGGTAAGAGTATAGCTCTTGGAATGGTAAAATCTTGTAGCCAAAGAAGGTACGGTGGTGTCTACCAAAACAATAAAACAAAACACACACACACGCACACACGCGCGCACGCACACACACACGAAGGTTTTAAATTGATTTTTAGAGATGTCTCTAACTGATACGCCGTGAAAGAATGAAGTCCTACGCCCGCGTTCTTATCAGATCATTGTTTCCCTCAGGAACCCGAAGTTGTTCGCCCGGGCATCATTATACGGTCTCCTCGACGCCGTCGTCCGAGCGAAGAAATTGAGCGGCTCTCCGCGCGCCTCAATTCAACGCGGCGTCGGAAAGAACTGGACGCGTGTAACGAGGCGAGAAAAGGAATCTAATCAACGGGGACCGGACGAGAGAAAGACAAGTCTGCGATCGCATCAGCTCGAGGGCACTCGTGCAGCCGCATGCTGGCTCAGGGTGCGCCTTCCGCCGGGCGGGTCGATATGCGAGACGTGGAATGCGACTCACGCACGGGCAACGGACGTCTCGATGGGCCCCTGATTACGCTGTCGGATATGAGGCCTCTAGGAGAGAAATGCGAGCCTGCCCAAAAGTCCGCGCGGCTTTTTATTTTTGGGTACGCGGAAGACCCATCTCTTACCAATGTCACCTTCACTTATATTTCGATAAGTATTGTGCGTGTTTTTGGGTGCCTGCGCGTGTGTGAGTGCCTGCGTGTCTGTGTGTTTGTGTTAGGGTGGACCGGGGCTTGGGTTTGTCTTAATGCGACGTCAAGACGAATTTGGACGCGCGACTGGTTACGTCAGACGAAGATCGCAGTGACGTGGTGCGTCGTTCGCGAGTTGATTGGATGATCCGGCCGAAGAACGGACAGCATGGGGAAATGATGGAGACGAGGAGGATCAGGGGCTTTACGCACGAGCGATTCGAGCGACGGATATCTGTATCTAGATGCGTACAAGTGAAGTCATGTAGATTACGAGTGTTTATGACGCGTGTGATTAGTTCAGATGCTCTGAAGTATAATTTCGGGATTGTTTCAGTGAGTTCCCATCGGAGCATGTAATCGGGCGTTTAACTCGATATTATTAACGCCTGATGTGCGTTGTAGGGTGCTACGAGAATGAGCGTGACGGTACGAAGGAGCGTCACGAAAGACTGTTGTACTGCCGCTAAAATTAGCGGCCGAGACGTCGCATGCCAAAGTCGGCAGACTGGGAAGATCTCATAAATAAAGAAATAAATAGGCAACCTACACAGCTTAAAGCATGCTGCGCATTCTGTGTGTCCGAACGTTATGCGTACGAACGAGATAAATTTAAATTTAAGTAAAGGCTACCTCTAGAAGTAAGGTCAAACTATACGTTTGGTGATAACCATACGGAACTAGGATATTACACTTGTTGCACCGAGGAAATATTGAATTCCATATATTACAATGTGTAATAAACACTTATTCTTTCTTTTTGCGTATTGCCGACGCATCGGTTCTTGCAACTCCGCGCCGATCTGCGACTCCCTCGGCAATTTGAATTCCAGTGGCAGGCTTTTCAGTTCTGACTGAAGAGTGCAACCGGAATTTTCAATCCGTCGAGCGTGCGGCAGTTTCGGCCGACTTGGCAATTTCGGGCGGCTGCGATCGATGCCCTGTCACCCCGCCTCCTTAGTCCGAGATTAAAAACGGGCCATTCGGCAAATAACGCCAGTTTCGTACTTCTTTCCAATGCCGCTGAGGCACTGAAATTAAAGTAAAATATAAAAGTTTACCGCAATATGTGAAAGACGGTGTTCGCATCTTTCTTTTTTGAATACCATAAAACAAAAATAAAAACAAAAAAACCTTTCGAGATTAGAATTTTTTTCGATGCATCCGTCGCACGCATCGTCGGCTTTAACATCGGTTTAGGAAGATTTGATTCAACACTCCGGATGCACCATGGGATCTCTCTACTAATGTCCCTGCGTAGATAAAAGTAACGCGATCAATTGTTTAAAACATTTCTCCTCGCCGGCGCCTTCGCTCAAAAATGGCGTCATGCAGCCAGGGAGAGAGAGAGAGAGAGAGAGGCTGGGAGAGGGGGAATCGCGGTACTTTTAAGTTGGCTTTGTCCTCTACTTGTCACGTGACATGCGGGTCAGTGGAGCATGCGCAGATAGAACAGTCGTGCTCAATGACAGGCGTTTCGTCAGTGGTGGTCATTCTTAAGCAGCGTTCACACACTTGCAACGGAGTAAGACCGAGAGAGAAAAGTCCGGTTTTTAAACCTTTTGCGACGGCGGAGGACCGGATGTGCTGCTGCGGAGCAGGTCCATACGCCGTCGCAGGTGGCTTAAGAACCGGTATTGTCTCTCTCGGGGCCCACTCGGTTGCAAGTGTGTGAACGGCGCTTTAGCCTCTCACTTCATACTTTCTCCGTTGCAACTCTCATCAACTGAATGCTTCTGATCAATATTGTACCAAAAAAAAGTGACGAAATACGTTACTCGTTACTTGCAAGTAAAAGAAACGCGTTACTGACCTACGGTACCTACAAAAACGCGTACCGTTACCGTTACGGATAAAAATAACGCACGTTAGTTTTGCGTTACACTTTATTAATAGATTAAAACGTTGTAATGTTTTGACATTACAGGTATCCATAATTAGCGCAATATTTCTAGAATCATTGAGTCCATCAAAAGACTTAACATAATTACCTCATTTTTTTTTACGGTTCTGATTTTGAAGGTATGCGGGATGGATGCAAGAATTCATGACTTGGCGCCTTGAACACACACACACAAAATTAAGTTAATTTTTTTTGTTGTTTCTAGAAGACGTAACGAGTTTTGCTTTTGCTCTTTTGCTTCGTTTATTTTATGCTGCCTCTTTTTGGCCTCGATACAGGGTCAGTGTTAGCGTTTCCCAAAGGGGGAGGTGGTTGGCGTTTTTAAATGGTCATGCTAACGGATTTCCTAAGAATCCACCAATGCATCTTCCTGTAATTTTAGAGCGCAGCTCTTAGGCGCCCGTTTCCGGCTTGAGCAGCGTCGACGTCGGCGTAACCGCGTGGTGCATTATGAGAAGCGTCCCATAATGCACCGCGGTGACGCGCGCCTTGCATTATGGGACGTTTCCCATAATGCACCGCGCGGGAGGGAGGAGGGGCAGGAGGAGGGGAGGCAGACAAGGAAGGAGGAGGGGAGGAGGAAGGAGGAGGAGGAGAAAGAGGGAGGAGGAGTACGCAAGGAACAAAGGAGGAGTAGATGTGGAGGGAAGAGGAGGGGGTACGGATGAGGAGGAGGGGCATACCGTCCCCTCCGTCCCCTCCCTCCTCAAGAGGTGCGCTTTAATTCGGGGTTGGGAAACGTCTTTCATTTTTTTAGAGCGCAGCTCTTAGCCGCCCGTTTCCGGTTCGAGCGGCGTCGGCATCGGCGTCGCCGTCGGCGCAACCGCGCGGTGCATTATGGGAAAGGTCCCATAATGCACCGCGGTGACGCGCGCGTTGCGTTATGGGACCTTTCCCGGGCCATAATGCACCGCGCGGGAGGGAGGAGGAGGGGGATGGATAAAGAGGAGGGAGGGAGGAGGAGGGGGAGGAGGCGAGGAGCACGGGAGGAGTAGATGAGGAGGGAGGAGGAGAGGGTACGAATTAGGAGGAGGGAATACCGTCTCCTCCGTACCGATCCCCTCCTCCTCCTCAAGAGTTGCGCTCTAATTCGGCATTACGGAGAGTTGTAAACGTCTTTCATTTTTTTTCACTCTTTTTATGTATTCTTGCTGTCAGAGTAGTCTGACGCCGTGGGATACGGGCATCCACATCACTCGCGGAACGAACCACATCCATACCACTAGTGGAAGGAACCCCATCCATATCACTCGTGGAGGGAACCGCATCCATCGTTTTAACTACTCACACACATCACAGACAACGCACCGCTACTACGGAAACCCAGAGCGAAGAACAACCGGCGACGGCAGAGCGGCAACTGAGCACGCCCGCATTCCACCGCGCCGCGGCGCCACACCTTCTAGATAACAAAGCCGTAGTGCTGAATGAGATGGTGTCATCAGAGAAGGCCAACGCTGGGCACAGATTGGACACGACGATTGCGTCAACGTTCGGCTCAAACTTGACTCGAAGCCGAGCGCTGAAGCAGCGCTCGTTTCCAATCAATCTATGTCCAGCGTTGGCTTTCTCTGATGACGCCACCTCATTCAGCACTACGCCTTCGTATCCTATAGGGGTACTGTGCGGCGCCTCCTTCTCTCTGTTTCCGAGCCAGCTGTGCGCGTGACTTCGATAAAAACGAAAGGACTCATCTTGACGAAAACCCGGCGGGGTCTGTCAGTTTGTCAGCGTCGGGGAGAGAGGGAGATGTGCTGACGGCAGCGCTTCAGACGAATGGGAGCGTCGCACCCGTCACCCTCTCCCCACCTTCTTTGCTAACCGGGTTTTCACCACACGAGCCTTCTACTGCTAACTCATTAAGAAGTACCGCGTTACAGGTAGTGCCATTACTTGTGACGCGTTACTGCCCACACTGCTTCTGGTGAATGCAATGGTTCTGTTCGTATGCTTCGAAACACAATAATCAAAAGTATGCTATGACTGCCGAAAATGAACCTGATAACCGTAAATAGTAGCCAACTATTGACACTTCCAACGGTTTTCTAGGGGCACGATTACTGCGTTATTTATTTCCAGTTTTTGGAAGTCCTGGCAAAGGACTATGTTAAAAGTCAAAATTAGGGGTTTTATATGCAAACCAATGAAGCGAATTCGGCACTCCCCGGCAAAGGACTGGGGATTAATTTGGATCAACTGGGGATCTCTTGAGGTGCAACCGAAATTTTGATTACATGGCACCATCTCTGCCAAAAGCCGTCGTCAGAATACGGGCACCTCGGCCGGAACTCGAACCCGCCAACAGGAGATTTGCAGACAAGCGATTTGCCTCGGAGCTACCGAGGCGGCAACGAAATGTATTGAGTAATTTTATACATTAATTAAAAATAGTAACGCGAGTACGTTATTCGTTTCCGTCTCAGAATGTAAAAATGCCCGTGCACTGTTATAAATACCTTGGCATCCACATAACATCTGATCTTTCATGGAATATTCATATTGAACATGTTATTAACAATGCTAACCGCATGCTAGGCTTTTCAAGAAGGAATTTTAGTTCTGTGCCGTCATCTCTCAAACTGCTTCTTTATAAATCACTTGTTAGATCGAAGCTGGAATACGCAGCCTCCGTTTGGGACCCCGGCATGGAATACCTCGTTCAATCATTGGAGGCCGTCCAGAACAAATCCGCACGTTTCATACTTTCCACCTACCACCGTACTTCTAGTGTAACCTCCATGAAACTATCGTTATCATTACCCACTCTTGCTTTACGTAGACAATATTCTCGTCATTCCCTTTTTCACAAAATTTATCATAATCCGGCCATGCGTCACAATCTACTAACCCTCCGTACTATATTTCACGTCGTTTAGATCATAAGAACAAGGTGGGCGTCTTTCCATGCAACACTAATGCATTTCTTTATTCATTCATTCCGCGCACTTCTGTAGAATGGAACCACCTTCCTCATGACATTGCCACCATTGATGACCTTTGCATTTTTAAAGATGCTCTATATAACTTGTTATTTTTTGATATATGACTGTGCTTATTTTGCCTGTTGTTACTCCTTTGTATTTCCCAGCTCCCCTCTGTAATGTCTTCGGACCTTGAGGGTAAATAAATAAATAAATAAGTACGTTACTATGCGTTGCACAAAAAAGTAACCCGTTATCGGCGGCGCCGTTTCCGCCCACGCGTTATCGCCACGTAAACCTCACCGAGTCGTTGGTCACAAAAGCACCATGATGTATAAAAAATAATTTCGCGTATGAAGATAATGGTCAAGTTAAGTGGCAAAAAAAAAAAAGTGACGGTCTTTTATTGTTGTGTTTGTTCACAGTTAGAGGCCGTGCATGGACGCAGCCTTTAGCTGAGGTGCGAAAAGTGGGAGTGCTCTGTTACAAAATAGGTAAGGCATTAAGCCAAACCTAAAACTAAAAAAGGTAAGAGATGTATAGGTACGTTCAGTTACACTCTAGCAAAATGCGCTTTTGCGTCTCACTTACCTAGTTCAGAAACACTCAAAGAGCCAATCTCTGCGATTTATGAAATCAGCTCAGCGAATGCGGAGGTGGAACATCTGTTTAGACCTCAAAATTAAGTCTGCGCTGTGGCATTACGCAGTGCAAGCATGACGTTTTGCAGTTGCGTAATACTACAGCGCACACTTCATTTTTAGGTCTAAACAGATGTTCCGTCTCCTTATTCGCTGAGGTGATTTCGTAGATCGCAGAGATTGGCTCTTTGAGTGTTTTGCGGGTAGGTGGACGCAAAGGCATTTTTACGAGTGTAATTTGACAAGGTCGAACTGAAGAATTTGAGGGCGAGTGCACTCTAAAAAAGCCCATGCGTCTACTTTCCCGCACAACACTCGGAGAGCCAATCCCCGACTGGAGGCAGCTCCAGCGAATGACGATGTCGAAACATATGTTTAGACCAAAAAACGCGGTCTGAGCTGTGACATTAAGCAATGCAAAACGTCACGCTTGCATTGCTTAATGTCACAACTCAGACGGCGCTTTTTTTAAACATATGTTTCGGCATCGTCATTCGCTGCGCTGCCTCCGTAAGTGTGGGATTGGCTCGCCGAGTGTTGCGCGGAAAGTAGACGCACAGACCTTTTTCGAGTGTGGTGCGTAAAGAATGAAGCGAGATATATTCAGGAATGAACCAACACGTAACGTTTTCAACATATGATTACGGAGTTTGCGAACACCAACGTAAACAAAAACATACTCGCCCGCGGTCCGCGCTAAAAAAAAAAAAAATAAAAAAAGATCCGCATTTTGCAAATGTTGCGCAAGCGTGCCACCTCCCGAGTTCTCCCCCAAAGCCCGAAATAGGAATTCAAAAGGGACACGATGGAAAGAAAGATGGCGACGGCCCGTCCACACGACGCGGCGCCAAGACGAACGACGGTTGGGTGAAAAATAGCGTCGATCAATCGCCGAAGGCGACTGGCGCACCGGTGTCAAGTAAACCGAGTGAAAAACGGATGGTGTCAAGAAAACGAGCAGGTTCGGTGCGGCGACCTTTTTGGGGAAGCCGTATGATTTCAGTCGAGATTTAGGATTCCAGCACTAGTCACCGACTCGCAGTCACAACGCTCACGCATCGTGCGAAAGACGTAGCGTTCGCTGCAGGCCCGAATGACAGGATTTTCTGTGGAAACACTTCGAGCGTACTCGAGGCATGTTGCCTTCTTACATGCTTCGTACGTTTCTGCAAACAATTTATGTGAAAAAAAACAAAACAAGGAAAAACATTCCTCAGACTGTCTTTTGTATTGTGTCTATAAGCAGTGTGACTACGGCTTTAAAGTATATATCCCCTTACAATTTGTAGAACTCTCTCATCAACTGTATGTATTGTCCTCCGAGTGTGCAACATTACATCGTGATCGATTTTCTATGTCCAGATGGAAAATGACACCGCATCATTGTTGGAGATATACAGGAAATTACCGAAAAAAGATAACTGTTTTTTTTTTTTGTTTTTGGCCCGGGTCACTAAATTATGCATTGCAGAAGCTCAAACTCAACGAGAATGTGGAGTCGCTAGCGGTTGGGATAGAACGACGCGAAAGTTCGAAAACACGACGTTACCTGGATCCCTAAGTGTTTTCCATGAGCCGATATGTCCACCTAAACCTAATATCGTCTAAACAAGAATTGAGATACACTCTAAAAAAGCCCGTGAGTCTGCTTTCCTGCACAACACTCGGAGAGCCAATCACCGCAACTTACGGAGGCAGCTCAGCGAATGACAATGCCGAGACATATGTTTAAAACAAAAAAAACGCAGTCTGAGTTGTGACATTAAGCAATGCAAGCGTGACGTTTTGCATTGCTTAATGTCACAACTCAGACTGCATTTTTTGGTCTTCGGCTTCGGCTTTTTGGCTTTGGTTTCGGCATTGTCATTCACTGAGCTGCCTCCTTAAGCTGCGGTGATTGGCTCTCCAAGTGTTGTGCGTGAAAGTAGACGCACAAACTTTTTTTAGAGTGTAGTGGACGCTCGTAGTATTTATATAAATGAAAAACACTTTTCAGCAAGAAAAATAATACCGTTGTCTTTCTTCCTGGCGAGTGTTTTGCACTGAAATAGATTATACAGGAGCACCCCAATGTATATTGTCTTGTTTCGAAGATGTTAGGCTCATAGGTGGACGTCTTTTGATCCAAGTAGCGTCGAGCTCAAACTTTCCCATTCTATCTCAACCGCTAGTGTCACATTCTCACAGAGTTTCAGCTTTCTGCGATGCATAGTTTATTTACCCGGGCCGAAAAACACGGTTCTTTTTCTCGTGAACTCCCTGTATACCTCCAACATCATGTGGCAACTGATGCGCTGGCGGCCATGACTAAGGTTTCTATAGGAAAAAAGTCGAAAGTCGCCTTCACACCGCTAATACGTGATACCAAACTGTCTGCATACATGATCTAAGCGTACATACGTGTAAAGCAAACATGCTTGGAACATATTAGAGGCATGTCCGCCCATGATTTTGTCAATGTGTGTGCAGCGAATACCGTGTCTTTTCTGTGATGTACGATCAATCTGACTGCAACATAAAAAACAAAAAAAACTTTGGGCGTGGCGAGTTTTGGGCGTCTCATTATCGCTCCTCAGCCAATGAGAATGCGGCATTATCCGATAAGAACGCCAAGGGACCAATCACGAAGAAGCTTGAACGTGCTAAGTCACGCCTCGAGTTTCTTCAGTTGTTGGTGACCATCGCCGTAGTTAAACTTCCCTATCTGCCACGTTTAAATGTGCTCTGTCTGAACTACATAGAATGCGTGAAAAACCCGAATGTGCTTTGGTATGCTCTTTTTCTTTTATTTTTTCTTTATTTTTTTTTACGGGTTGGAAGTAGACACAGTGCCAATACTTCCGAGAAAGGCGTCCTTAAAACTGGCGCCGCAACTTCGAAGTGGTGCAGTCAAGTCAAAGGTACTCTACAGTGCTTTGTTGCCTACTTTTGCGTTGAACCTATTTTGGGTGATGCTTTACGACAACACCTTCGAGAGCAATAGCATCCGCGCACCTGTGTGCTTAAGAACGTATAGCTCCTGTCTTTCCACTGCAGCGCTTTAAGTTGCAGTCGCATACTTTTGCTTTTTTATGACCAGGTTGACAAGAGTGCCATACGAGACGGAAACACGGCTTACACAGTGTTTGTATACTGTCTTTTGCATGATGAATTAGCAATCTGCCCGCGGCTTTAGACTTTTCTGAGAAACCTTTCTCAAGGTCTTCACATTCCGTGCGGCATTTTAAACTTTCGACACCGCCAGCATCTCGTTTTCAGAATGTGGCCAACTGCTCTGTCCGAGCGTTTTCATCACAATCTCTTCCGCAGCGTGTGCCTATACTTAAATTCATACATAGTATACCTTCTTTATATAGCTATCTCGCGCTTTCCCCGTAACGTTTGGAGTTTTCTCTCCGACATTTACAAGCGCGTCCTGTTTTTCTTTTCAGTCACTGCAATTTTTTTTTCTTTTTGCTATCTTAGTTTGAATCTGGCCATCCGCCTTCTCCCCAGGAGACATAAAACGGAACAGTAAACAGTGAGTTTCGCGCTCGTTATTGTTTGGCGCTCGGCGCTACCGGAGATGTACTTCAAAGGAAAAGAAAAGAGAGCAGCGTGATAAGAAGTGTTCGACAAAAACGCGTCTTCTCGTGGTGTTCGCGAGGGGCGCTCATCGATTTGTTGCTGGCGTAGAGGAGGGACACGCGCCTACAGCGGCGACATGACCCTCGCGCGTGCCCGCCGCATAACAAGTATATGTGCGAGGGGCGCACTGCTCTCGAGATGTTGCGGAGGCGGAAGGGAGGCCACACACACACGCGCGAACACTCTCTAATGTGTCCCATGCATATTCAAAAACGTTCGCAAACTCTCGGAGAACATGTGTGCCGCTTTCCTGGCTGCTCGCGTTTAATTCTTTCCTTTTTCTTGTTCTTCTTTTTCGTGGGTGCATTTACGATGCAAAAGTTTTAGTGCCGCGATAAGCTGTCGAAAGTTAGAGTTTTGTCAGGCTACTATTTTTTGTATGGGCTTCTGTTCGTGGATAACTTAGTTTGCGTATTTGTAATGAACATTCCCTCGAGATCGGTGAATAAAAGGCATTATTCGGGGTCGTGACTTCGTGCGCGTGCGTCTTTGTTAACCCTGTGTTCTAAAATATGCACGGGCACCTGCTTTCCTGCACTGCACACGCTCCATCAATCACTCGTATCTACGGAGCGCATCCCTGCAGAAAACAACAATGTCCGAGAAAGGCGGGTTTTCTCGCAAACAAATCCTACACAAAGACAGTAAGCGCAGCCGAGCTGGTTTTTAAGGTTTTTCTATTATGAATATTTCTATATTTTTTGTACCAGTAACTGCGCGTGCTCACAGTGTATATATATATATATATATATATATATATATATATATATATATTATTATAGTCTTGACAAACAGGAGTTTCCGCTGAATATTTTCACACATTGATCGAAACGGTCGCATACCGAGTTTAGGGTTTAAATCTGAAATACGAATCAGTTTGGTTTCGATCCAAGGAACACTTTACGAATGATAAGCACGCTTGAAGTGGTACCGCATATCAATTTTAGCCTAGACAAAAAAAAAAACTGGTAAATTGAATTTATATAAACAAATCATATAAACTTCCTCTAATCATTACACACGAAACAGGCGGTCTCAAAACATCCGCAAAAACTTGCCGCTTAGAAAAGAGTTTTGGGTGCGTGTTTTGGGCCAATTTAAACAAATCTGACTGGGGCTCAATGATTATGATGCGTATTTTGGCAGTCAGCAGCGGGTTTCGAATTCGCCTAATGGCTCCGCGCTCAAACATACGCCCGAAGGCGCTTTTCCTACCGCTGAACCAGAGCTTTCCAAGCTTCCGAACGGCCCGCGTCTAATGACGAAGTCCGAATTCTTTGAACTTGAACGAGCATCCATTTGCCCGCCGCGTGCGGCCACTAAAGGGAGTGCAGCAAATCCGGGCATGCCCATTAGCCAGTCTGCTACGCGATCCGCCAGAATTTGTGGTCTTGCACTGACTTCCCATCAATGGCCATTGTGCTCTGGCTCGTTGCTGAGCACGTACCCTCTGCAGCGGCATACACTACGCGTTTTCAAATATGGCGCAATAAAGTCACGAACAAGCCTTTGCCTACAATGGCACAGCGTCAGTGCGTGGTCCTTAGCACTTATTCGGTTTTACTCGGTTTTATACCCAATAACCGAGATGAGGATGCAAAAAAAAAAACAACTAATACGCAGTCCCTACCCTGCTACACAACCCGCGTTCCCACGCAGAAGAGAGTGCGGGAGAGAGAAGTGTTAGCTCAATGCTAACCCCCCCCCCCCCTCCTCCGCGCGCGGCAACGCAATTGGTCGAGCGCGCAATGACGTAAAACTGACAGCTGCGCCTGAGTTTTGTTGCTGACACTCTTGACACTCTCTCACGTGGCTTTGATACGGTGTGACCAAATGCCAACACGAGCAAGCAAAGTCTGTACCAGGGTTTCAATATAATAAAGCCATCGCTTTAAAATAACATAACAAAAGGCTAGTTAAGCTGTCAACAAAGTTGTCATAAAAAAAAAAGAAACACGCGTGATTGCACGAATTTTTTTTTTTGTTACGATACAGCGCATAGCTTTCGAAGCGTTCGGTACTCTTGAGGATGTATGCTTGTGATGCGGATTGGAGGAGCATGGAACGCTGTCGCATGAACCGAACTCCGAGACAGAGGTACGGCTGGACCATACACGCGAAGGCGCCTACTGTGCCCTGTCTTTCCTAACCTTTTGAATAATAAAGTTATACCACCGCCACCACCATCCGCAGTCTCAAGTTTTCGTTCAACATGAGCACCAGTTTGCTCGTGGTGAGCAATCGACAAATGCTGCTCGCAGACATCTCAAAAACGGTTTGTCGGCAGTTTTGTTATAAGCTCGATAACCACAAACGGAACTTAAAGCAAACAAAAAGTTTAGGTGTTTTCATTGTTGTGCCATGAGCGCCAAACTGAAACAAAATGCTTACCCTGCTACATTCTGCTGTATTTCCTCCAAGAGTTGCCAAAATTTCACATCGTCAAAATTCAGAAACTAAAAGCCGAGGTGTCGCTACAACGGTATTAGCGACGTGCGAGACCCAAAGCGTCGCCGTGGTCAAAATTCGCGATTGGCCAAACCATAGATTCCTGTATTGTGATAATGCATGCCGAATCGCCGGTTCACGGCGAGGCAAATTCTACCAATCACGGCGAGGCAGAGGCAATTCCTGCCAATCACAGCGAGCAAACTCGTGACGTCTAAAAAGGGATCATAAGAGGGCGCCACGGAAATATCTCGGCGCCAGTATCTTGCGAGCAGTTTCATATTTAATTTTCGCTTAGACTCGCTTACTATCATATTTTAATATTGTGTTGAACATGATACAGCACTCGAAACCTTTGCGATTCACCTTATTTGTACTTATAGACCCCGAGACAAGGGAACAATACGGAGAAAAAGAAAAAAAGGGGGACAACACGACGTCGTAATAGGCAGCTGGAAATGTTAAATACCTAGGGATGGGCATAGAAAAATAATAAATGAAATATTCATGTAGAACAAATTTGTAAAATAATGAAGGGTATCAATGACGCAGATGTATCACATAGACGATCTGGTTTCTCGATCCACACTAAGAATACTATACAATTTACTGGGCAAGTCCACACCACTGATCTCTATTGTAATAGGCTGGATCGCGGATCAGAAGCCCGTTGGTGGCACCACCTACGGTTATTGCTTGACACAAGACAATACACGGAAGTCTATGGAGAAGCACACAAAAGTAGGAATATTGAAGCTTGTACGCGGTTCTCGAAGGCGGGTATTTTATGATGTGCTCCGATCATTATATCGGGTGTTTGGAGATCGAATCAGTATTTGTCGAGCGTTTGAACGCCCATTAAAAAATCAAACGTGCCAGAGCACCCACGGCTGAGCTGGCAAGCTTGCTCTCGTAGTGAAGGAAGCAAAGGAACTTGCCGTCAATAAGCCCGCCCTCGGGGAAGCCCATAAGTTGATAAATGTCGAAAAAGTACCATCTTGACAGTGGCTTTCGTGGAGTGAGCGAATTCCGCCTAGCAAAGCCTTCAAGTTTCTCGTCTGCTAAACCCAACTAATCGAAACCGCCACCTACTCCGCGGCAACTCTAGGTAACTCTCGTCTGATTGAACCGCGCTACATTTTTCACCCAGCGGAGTCACTCTTGAACACAACACATTTATTTATAAGAACTGCGAGGGCTGTATGTTTCAATGTTTGTGCACAAGCTATTTGGCAGTCTTCCCTAAAAGCAACCAAAAGTTTCGGCGCCGACAACAACTTAGAAACGGGGGAAACTGCACTTTTTCTCGTTTTTTCCCATAGAGTGCCATGCATTCGATTCTGTCAAGCGATGGCTGCCGGTGGTGCCACTCGACCTCAGCAAGACAAGCCTCGATCTGCGATCCAGCCTAGGTACTACAATAGAGATGAGTGGTCCACACTTCCATATGAAAAAGATGGGAGGAAGATCCATTGATAGATCCTCATGGAATCCGTTAGCATGACCCCCGGTGTTAGCGATTCCCAATGGGGTACATTTGTGGCGTTTCCCAAGGATCATGCTGACGCATTCCCTAAAGATCCACCAATGGATCTTCTTTTATTTTTTCCCGCGAAGCGGGCTCGTCGAGCCAGCTTCGCCCCAGCCCTTGTCGCATGTAGACCCGCGACGGTTTGCCGCTTCTTGCGCCGCTCTTCGGCCAGCCGAGCTAAGCGCTGCTTCCGCTCCTC
The DNA here is from genome assembly GCA_037355805.1 of Ixodes ricinus. Taxonomy (NCBI): domain Eukaryota; kingdom Metazoa; phylum Arthropoda; class Arachnida; order Ixodida; family Ixodidae; genus Ixodes; species Ixodes ricinus. The sequence continues at coordinate 24,260 of JAZHYW010032735.1, forward strand.
TGTCTCGTTCGCCCGCCTTGCACGCTTAGCAACGGCATCCGCTGCTTGTTGTTGAAGCGATGTTTATTAGAAAATCGACGTTGTAGTTAGTTGCGCTTTGGGTGCACATGTCACTGTCGATAGGAAAGGGAAATAGGGGAAAAAAGAGATAGAGGAGTAGAGAGGGGGAGGGGGATGGAAATCTTTTCAGAGTGTTAGCTTTCCTACGGCTTTCGGTACAGAATCGCGACTCCTGGAACTCCTGAAAACCTCTGGATGTAAGATCTCCAGGAGCCCTAGGAGCCGCAAGCAACCCAGATTTCTTGGTCTTAGAGGATCTTGAGGAGTTCCGTGCTCTTTAAAAAGCTGACTACACTCTTCAGTGCCTTGTCTGTAGTAACTCGTGACGCTCTTGGACGCAGGAGTTCCTCCAAGCTGGTACTAGGTAGCCCTAGGCGGGAAAAGGCATCACGGAGGTTGGTGCGCTCCTCTTCGTGATCAGTGCACTGCAGGAGGAGATGTTCGGCGTCGGCCGTTTCCTCACAGGTCTGGCATATGGGATCAACATTGAGTCTGAAGCGACTTATCCACGCCGGGGTGAAGGCGCTTCCGGTCCGCAATCTGTGCAATACTGCGGCAGTTTGGCGGTTGAAGCCGCGTGGTATCCGAGCTGGGAAGGCACCCGCCACCACTTCCGGGTCCGGGTGCTGTAGGGCGATGGCTCTTCTCACAAGGAGCTTGACGTCTGAGAATCGGGGAACGGTTGAGAGCGGGCACTCGGGGTCCTTGTGAGCCCGCATCGCCAGAAAATCAACGACTTCATTCCCTCTAATGCCACAGTGGCTTGGGAGCCATTGGAAGGCAATGTCGTTGCCTTCCTGCTGAAGCTCGACCGCATCCTGCGCGATTGAACGGGCCAGGGACGTGGCCCGTTCGAGCCTAGATAGCAGCTCGAGGGCTGATCTTGAGTCGCTCAGGATGATCCAGCGTAGGGCCTGTGTGCAGCCTGTCCGGATTCCCCAGAGGGCGAGCCGTATGGCTGCTAGCTCTGCCGTGGTGGAGGATGCTTGATGAGCCAGGCGCTCACTGGTACCCACAGCGGCTGCCTGGAAGAAAGCCGCTGCTGTTGCTGTGCCTCCAGAGGGGTCCACTGATCCGTCGGTGTACAATCGGGTCCACCCTTCGTACTGGGTAGCTAAGTGATCTTCCGTGAGCTGCCTTGCTACGACCACTGCTACATTCTTCTTGGTTCGCAGTCCAGGGATATGAAGGCTGATCCGCAGAGGGTGGGGCTCTTTGTGTAGCTCTGGGAGTGGAACGAGAGGTCCTGGTGTGCCAGCACTGTCACAAAGGGAGCAAAGGTGCGCTCCTAGTCTTGATTCACTGCGCTCGGCGATCCTCATTAGGAGCGTGATGGTGGAGTTGCAGTTGCTCATTCGGGTCAGATGGCCCAGCGCCCGTTCTTGCATGAGGTTCTCTACCGAGTTAATCGTGGATTCTGTGAGCGTGTGTCGAGACGAGGCCGTGCGGAGAACTCCGAGGCAAATCCTGAGTGCCACGCGTTGCGCTTGTTCAAGATTTTTGAGCTGGTTGGCACTGTGTGTGGCGAACGGTAGGGCGTACAATGGGCGGGACAGGATGAGCCCCCTATACAGTTGTAGCATCATGTGAGATGAGGTTCCCCAGGTAGTTCCGCCGAGCATCCGAAGGATGTTTGTATGGGTCCGCATCTTTTGGAGCACTTCCCTCATTGCTGGGCCCCAGGATAGCCTCGAGTCCAACGTGACGCCAAGATATGTGGCCGTTTTCGCCAGTTTCACTGGAGTGTCCCCAATGCGTAGTGTGGGCATGAACTTGCTTGGCCTCTTTGGAGCGTAGCACAGCGCAATCGTTTTTTCCGCTGATATTGCCAAGCCCAGTTGGTGGAGACGATACACTGTATTTGTCAGGGCTCGCTGGAGAGCGCATACCATACGTTGCCTTCTGTAGCTGGGGGCAGTGGACCAGAGTGCCACGTCGTCTGAATAGACGGCCATGCTGATAGGGCACGCCGGTTCTTCTCCAACCCTTGCCGCCGCTGGGAGCGACGCAATGGCCAGAGCAAAGAGTAGGGGCTAACAACGCTCCCTCGGATGATTTTTCGGGGGTTGCTCACCGCGCTGCCGGCCTTTACACACATAGTGCGCTCACTAAGAAACGCGCAAATGTATTTCAGTGGACGTCCGTTCACCCCGAAAGGGCGTAGGGCTGAAATGACGGCCTTGTGGGGGAGGGCATCAAAGGCTTTGCGGACGTCCAGAAAGACGGCCACCGCAGACCAACCCTGCGCTTTTGCTTCTTCCAGTGAGCTGACGATATCTCCCACTGCATCTACCGTGCTCCGATGGTGCCGGAATCCGGAAAAACAGTCCGGTAAAGCCCTCGCCCCTTCTAGGTGGTAAACCAGACGGCGTAGCACCATACGCTCGATCACATTGCCCAGGCATGATGTCAAGGAGATAGGCCTGTATGAGCTTAGTTGGTCTTGGGGCTTTCCGGGCTTCAGCAGTGGTATTGTGGTTGCTACCCTCCAGGCGTCTGGCAGCTCAGCCGTCCTCCAGACATGGTTGATGAGAGCTAGCATCGCCGGGAGTGCCGACTCGTTGACGTTTCTCAGGGCCTGGTTGGTGACTCCATCCGCTCCTGGTGCCGCTCGGTGTCTGGGAAGGGAATCAAGGACGTACTGCAGCTCGTGGAGAGTAAAGTCGGCGTCCGGTTGTTGCATCAGAGGTGCCGAGGGATGACAATACTTGTCCCAATTCGCGGGGGCGGCCCCACTGTAGGTACCAGCGGAACTTCAGTGAAAGTATCCGCGAGGAGTTCAACCATCTCTGTCGCTCGGAGGTTCATGGCAACGGCCATTCCAAGTACTGGGTTTCGGGTGATCGGGCGGCCCGCCAGTGTTCTCGACATCCTCCAAGCTCGGCTTCCTCCTGATAATAATAATAATAATAATAATAATAATAATAATGTTTATTTCCGTCAAAACACAAATGACGGAGGGAGACCGAGGAAAAAAGCTGCATCATGCAGCTTGACGGGCCCTCGGCCCCCCCTCCTTACACATGGCAGCAGTGGCACAACTAATTCAAAAAAGAAGAAAACCAAGAGAAAAGATGACAAGTTCGGAGATAAGAACAGGACAATATTGCAAAAAAAGGTACGACTATATAAGAGGCAAACAAAAACAAAGTACATGCAAGCACAGCATTATTCAATTTAGTAAAAATTAAGGTTGTGAAACATGACAACTAAGCAATCACATTTGAAAAAGAAAGTAATGCTCGGAGATTTTTCGCAGATGTTGTGGGAAGATCAATATTATGAGTAACAAGACAATTAAGCAGTCGAGGAAGTGCATATTTTAACATTTGTTCACCGTAGTTAGTTTTGCAAATAGGGAGCGTCCAAATTTCCGTGTTTCGAGTAGGATATGTTGCTACTCTTGGCGAGAGAGACGCCAATTCACTAAGGGCATGAAGATTTTTTTGTACTTCTGATTTATAGGTCAGGCATAAACGATATTTATACAATCTATTTACAGGCATCAAATTTAAACTTTTAAAGAGAGGTTCACTAGGGTGATCGTATGACACGTTACAAATACTTCGCAATATTTTCTTTTGTATTACAAGTATTTTGTTTAAATTTGTATTCGTAGTAGTACCCCAGACTAAGAAGGAGTAATGGATGTGGGAGAGGAATAATGAATTATAAATAATTAATTTTACATTTGTGGGCAGAATATGGCGATGACGATACATTAAGCCTGCGACTCGTGACAATTTTACCGAAATATAATTTACGTGTTCATCCCAACTCATTCGATCCGTGAATATAACGCCAAGTGTCTTAAAACTAGAGAGAATTTCTATTTTGGTTCCATTTAAAACAATATCACTAGTTATATTATCATTCTTACTTTTTGGGCGAAATAAAATTGCTTTTGTTTTGTTATCATTGATTTTTAAAGCATTACATTGGCTCCAAGTAGCTAGTTCTTTCAATGTTTGATTTGCCTTTATTGCTAGTTCCTGACAGCAGTTACCGGTAAAAAATAAACTTGTGTCATCAGCGTAAATTACGTATTTAACGTTTTTATTAATATTGACAATATCGTTAACGTATAAATTAAAAAGGAAGGGACCTAATATGCTTCCTTGTGGAACGCCAGATAGAATGGGTTTAATATCAGATGAATAACCATTTATATGAACGTATTGTTTACGATGTGCAAGATAAGATGTTATGAGAGTTAATGCATGTCCACGAAATCCATACATTTGTAATTTTTTTAGTAGCAGATTGTGATTTAAGTGATCGAACGCTTTGCTGAAATCAATAAAAATACCAAGAGTCATTTTTTTTCTTCAAAGCTTTTCAAAATGTATTCTTTTTGCTCTAAAAGTGCCAATTCTGTAGAACGGTGTTTGCGAAACCCAAACTGTGATGGAGTGATTAGACCGTGTTTATCTGCGAACTGTACCATACGCGAAAGTAGTATTTTTTCGAGGCCTTTTGAAAACACTGATAAAATTGAGATTGGCCTGTAGTTACCCATATCATTCTTGTCTCCTTTTTTATAGAGAACGCTAACTTTCGCAATCTGCATTTTTTGGGGAAATATCCCACTGTACAAGCACAAATTAAAGATGTACGTCAAACAGGGCGATATGAGATCTAAAACATATTTTATCGGATTTATTTGTAACTCGTCAGCGTCGCAGCTGCTACTATTCTTTAGTGATAAAAATGCTTGTGTCACCTCATTATCAGTGACTGGCTGAAGAAAGATAGAGCTACTACTTCTGTGTTCGATATACTTGCAAGCATTTTTATCGGGATTTTCTCTTGATAGGTTTACAAAATAATCATTGAAAGCGTTTGCTAGTGCTTGATCCGTTAGGTCCGTGCCATTCAGGCGTATTTTTTGGATATGTTTTATGTTATGTGAACGATTTAGAACATTGTTAAGCTTTTTCCATGTGACGTCTGTCCGCATTGCAGATGATATAAAGTAATTACTAAAGTACCTTGCTCTAGCCGTTTTTAGTTCCTTTGTAAGTCTATTTCGATACGATTTGAAAACTTTAAGGTTTTCAGGCTCCCTTGTTTCCACAAACGTTTTGTACAAAACATTTTTTCTATTAATTTTAATAAGAAGTTCCGGTGTTACCCATGGTTTTCGATTTCTTTTGGTCAATCTAACAGATTTATAAGGAAAGCACACTTTATATAGTTGCTGAAATTTGTTTAAAAACAGATTATATGCTTCGTCAGCGTTCATTTCATTATAGACATCGTTCCAGTCTAGTTCCGAGATTTTAGTCCTAAATTCACGAAGGTTATACTCAGTAATATTTTGAAAAGATCCTCGAAATTTGTTTTTTGTAGTTTTAGATATTTCCTTTTTGACACACAAAAATATGCCTAAATGATCACTTATATCTGTGCTTATTATCCCCGATTTTACGCAGGGTAATTCAAAACTTGTTATAAACAAATCGAGCAAAGTTGATGATTCTGCTGTAATTCTGGTAGGTGAGGTAATGACATTCGTACAACCATTACTATTAATTAGTACTTCTAATTGTCTTTTATTTGGGGTATCTTGAAGCATATTCAGATTAAAATCACCCCCCAGAATAATATTATATCTGTTTTCTGTTGCGAACCTAAAATATGTTTCCAGGAAAACAAAAAAAGACGTCAAACTCCCGTCCGGCGGCCTATAAAACACAGAGATAAGATTCTTGTTCACAAGCAGGGATAGCACTTCATAGTCTTTATTAATGATCGAGTATTCTTCTAAAACCTCACCGCACATATTATCTCTAAGCATTAATGACACACCTCCTCCGCGCCCAGTTGTTCTATTCAGGAAGTATCCATTATACATTGGCAGTTCAAAAACATCACTGTCGTCTGAATACCATGTTTCTGAAAACATAATAACATCGAACAAAAAACAAAATTCATTAAAAAATAAAGCAAGCTCTTCAGTTTTGTTCCGAGCTGAACGAGTGTTTAAGTGGATACATTTGAACGACTTACTAAACTCATTCCCGAGATAGGATTTTAATTCAGAGGCCAGAAAATAATTTAGCTCTGGCATAATTTTTATGGAAGCAGTCATCAAGAAAAAACAGTAACATTATTCAGTTCAAATGCTGCAAGTTCATCTCGCTCTTGATAAGAATGGCCTTATCACCGTCGGCTCGTCTCACGAAAATTTTTCCGTTTCGGTGCCACGTGTAGCGGTAATCATTTTGCTTTGCCCATTCCCTTGTTTTCCAGAGCAGAGCACGGTTTTGGGTAGTCAAGTTCTCGAGAATGTATGCGTCTTCTCCAGTGCGATTAAGTTTCTTCCGTTGATTAAACCACTGTTCACGGGTGTCCTGTCTTGCAAAGCGAACGATAATACCGGGTACTTTGTCTGGTCGTGCCGGTAGCCTGTGCAAGGCAGCAACCTCATTCTCGGAAAGTAGCGGCACGTCCAGTTTTATAGCTACCTGGTTCAACTTGTCAAGAAGGTTTTCATGCTCAGACACTGGAATTCCGTGTATCTCAAGGTTCGTTTTCCTAGTTTGCCATTCGAGTGCGTTCAAGTCCTGGGCAATATGTTGAACGTTTACTTCTCTTTCACGGTTTTCTATGTTTGTTACCCTTTTTTTAGATCTTTTATGTCGGTGTCATGTTGACGCATATGTTGGAGTACCTCGTCATATTTCGCCGACATCATGCTCACGAGACAGTTCGATGGCAGAAACAGTTGCCTTTAGTGCCATGAGCGACTCCAGTTTTTCATTAATTCCAGCGAGTATAGCGGTCACATCGCTGTCATCTGATTTCTGTTTCCCACTCTGACTGCTCCTTGACTTAGCTGTTCTGCATGTCGGGCAGCGCCATGCATTTCGCCATGTTTCACCTTTCGATTTGTAAGTTGATTCAGAGACACCTGAGCAGGCTCCCAAATGGTATAAATAAGTACATTCCGAACATGTCGCTGCATTTTTTTCATCAATTGGTTCGTCACAACACACGCAAGACGCCATTACAAAATAATTCTAGAGTTCCCCGGAAGAAATGCAATATTTCAGTGAGAATAAAAATAATAAAAATAAAAGTTAACAATACAGTTGGAAGCAAGCAAGGTGGCAGCAGCAGCAGCAGCAGCAGCAACAGTAAATACAAGTCAAAAACAGAAGTTCAGTTACTAACCTGCAGAAAATTTACAAGTTGTTTTAGATGCAGCCGTATGCCACCGCCGCTGCTGCCAAGTGAAGACGCAGAAGGAGAGATGCCGTGCTTTTGTAGGCTCTCGCTGGTGGTGTCGACCCTGGCGGACCAATCAGCTGGGGTGTACTTGTCTGCGGTGGCGCCGCGGATGATAGCGCTGTGCGTGCTGGCTTGCAAACGTGACAACGCAGTGAAAAGTGCTCCCGCACAGGTGATGCTCACTTGATCTTGCTGACGGGCCAGCCAACGTTCTGCAGAAAATTTACAAGTTGTTTTAGATGCAGCCGTATGCCACCGCCGCTGCTGCCAAGTCTGTCTAGAGTAGAACACTTGAGACGCCATTGTCGGCGCGCCAGTTTCTTTCCGTGTTTCCTAAACCTGGCATCCAGTCGCCGATAGGCCAGGATATCCTCCGGTTTTCCGGTGACCCACGACTTTCGCTGGGCTCGCCGTCTCCTCGCTCGGAGTTTAAGCCATTCGAGGTCGGGGTTAGGGCGCGTTAATTGCACTCTGACTTCACGGGTGGCTTCTTTGAGGACGCGCGACAGTGTTTCTGAATTGAAGGGAAATCCCCCTCTAGTGCCTCTCCAAGCAGTGTCCTGTAGCGGTCCCAGTCGACTATCTGGCAAGTCCTAAGAGGGGATTTCGGCGGCTTTCCAATGACAATTGGTAGGTGATCACTCCCCCAGCTGTCCGCCTGAAGGGTTGCACTGAGCCTCAGGGACCAAGTTGTTAAGGTGAGATCAATCACGCTTCCCGTCACTCCAGGGCGGACAAACGTCTGGCTCCCACTCGTGATGTTTCTCAGGTCAAGTGCTTCGACCGTTGCCTGTAGCTTCCGTCCCCGTGAGAAGTCTTGCTTGTCTCCCCAGGACTTTGAGTGCGCATTGAAGTCTCCGGCTATTATAAGGTCTCCCTTGGCTCGCACTCGAATGTCCGCAAGTACATGGGTGTCCCAAGGTGCGTTAGGGGCCACGTATGCCGAGACGATGGTGAGTGGGCGTCTTCTCCATTCCACCGCCACTGCCACAAACTCTGCACCCTCAGTGCATAAATCATTGAGGTCCACCTCACTTTGTGGCAGTTCTCGACGCACTAGTAGTGCTGCCCGCGGAAACCCTCTTGCCACATGCGGTTTGCTGGCGTACACTACATGACCCGCAATGCGCATGTCGCCAGCTGTCATTCTGGGTTCCTGGAGAGCTACTGCATCGTAGAAGTTGTCCCCGAGGTGGTTGCGGAGCTCATGGAGTCGCGTTTTCAATCCGTTACAGTTCCACTGAAGAACTGAACAGGAGAAGGGTTGAAGGGGCTTGGTGGTCCTCCTATTAATGTCTCCCATCGTGGATGAGTTGGTGTGGGTAGGCGAATGGTGAAAGATTGCTGTCCTGCAGCTTTGTAATCTGTGATTCATTATGGTGTATGAGCTGTTTGTACTCTAAATGATTTGATGAGAGCATTTTATGAAGCGTATACCAAAAAAAATCGGTAGAGGACTTGTGATGAACAGGTTTCGTTCCACTGCAATGCAACAGGCTGAGTTTCAATATGATCTGGTTCATTTGTTCGATGTCATTTAGCTTTCGAGTTACAGTGAAGAAAATGTTCGTACTGACAAGTAAGACCTTCTTGGAAAAGCTCTAGCGTAGCATTGTAATAATGGGCTCTAATGAGAGGTCGGCTTTTAGCACTTGATGAAGTGTTGATGTCTGTGACGTTGTGGCCAGTATCTTGCGAAGAGCGGTGAACATGAGTGGGATTATGGTTTTAAACACAGAGTCAGTCTTTGTTCCACTTTCTTGGTTAGGCTCTGTCATGTGCACGTTGGAGGCCTTATGTGAAGTGATGTTCTTGATGTGTGGTTTGTCCCAAAAGAAGGTTTCCTAGAAACTGGGGTTGTAGTCGTTGCGGTAGATTCGGCGGTGACCAGATTTGCAGATGTGCTCTTTACGTCTTCGAGACGAGGGAAGTCTTGCGCAGTCAGAGACATGTTTGAAGCCATTGTTTTGTTTGCTTGTCTTTTTGCATGCACAGCACTTTTTGCCTCACGAAACGTGGTTTTGTGCTCTAACTTGTACCTCGCTACTTCTGTCTCCCTTGCCCTCACTGGGCACTCAGGTGCGTTGGAGGCGTGATTTTCGTGACAATTGACGCAGCAGGGGTTGGCTTCGCACTTGTCGTTATGGCATTGTCCACACCGAGAACATAACTGGGCTTCTTTTGTGCAGGCAGCTGCGATGTGGCCAAATTTGTGGCACCTGTAGAACTGCAAGGGGCGTGCTCGGTAGGGAATTACCTCCGTTCGTACAAGACCGACATTGACATGTTGAGGAGCTACTTTGTTGCGAACGATACTTGCACAACGGGTGATGTCTTGCCAAGGCGCTTCACTTCCGTTATGCAGGCGGTCGACTGTAGTCGTGTTTTTATGTCGTGTTCTGTGCAGTCAGGGTCGATGTCTCGAAGGACACCATAGCAATTTGTGCGGTCGCTAGGTAGAAAAGCCCGCACCGGTAGTGCGCATAGCTTGGTTAGCTTCAGGAGTTCGGCTTTGAGTGCAGGCTTTTTAACGTCAACCGCAACGATATTACGAGCTTTGTTGACGCGAACTACACTAACCATGCCTGGTGCGACGTTGTTCAGGTAGTCAGTGAGTTTAAATTTGCTGAGCGATGCAACTTTGCTGGTGTCAGTTGGCATGTATAGTACGGTGAATCCGACTTGTAGGTTGGTGTTCTCTTTAGAATGTGATGCTGAGCTCTGGCTTGTTTTTCGTCTTTTCTTGCCATGAACGACCTCGTAGTCCCCGTCGTCGGAGTGCAACTCGTCGTTAGTAGAGACGATTGTCGATGAGGAACTGCTCATTGTTTCAGCGGTGCGGTTTATGGGCGGAATCTCATAGCCGTCTTCGATGATCGTCGATGTACTTGCCTGAGCTTCATCCATGTCAATGGACATGGGCGCATTCGATGACTCGATGTCCGAGGTCATATTTGTTGATGTCCTGGCCTCCCTTCAGGAGGTCCTTTTGCGCGTGAAGACCCTATGTCTTTCTGTTACTTGCTAATCTCCGAATATACTGTTTAAACACGCAATTTATCGGCTACGTAAGGGAAATTCAGAGACACAAAAAGGGTTACCAGCAGCAGTGTCGTCTTCTTCGTCGGCATCCGCTGCCTGACGCTGCTTTCGCTCTTCACCGGTTTCCCGCGCGCTCATTGGCTTCCACCCCGTGACGTCACAATTCCCTCTCGCCTTTGTCCTTCGCTACTCTCCTCCTCTCTACGCGGCGCGCTTCCCTTTCCACTGTTTTGTCCACGGAAGGACGGCGTCAGCTTTTCGTTGCCATGTAGTTACTAATGCTAACGCATTATGAACCAGTCTACGCCACATACACAACTAAAAATGGAATTGATAAACAAAATGGTAGTCAGAAATAGGGGTTACATATGTGAAGAAACTGATCTGCGAAACTATATGCAAAAAAGACTAGGAATGTTGCGTTTTAGAGACCACGTGAAGTAGGATATTATTATAAATAATTTTTTCAACAACAAACATAAGAATAGAAAATTTATTGAATTATTTATTTATACTAAATATGGGAAGGCCACAAGAGATTATTATGCCCCAAGATTTTTAATGAATTACCTGAAGAGTTGCTCAAAATAAAATCTCCCCCCCCCAAAAAAAAAAGGAAAAAAAAAACCTGTCAAAAACGTGGATAATTGAACAGAGTAAGCAACACCCCTAGAGAATTGGTTCGCTTCGATAAGTTTAATTGTAGTTAACGACGTGACGAAAGTGATGCCAAAATCCAACATATCTTATACATTACTGCTGTTTATTGGATTAGTGGAACAGACGGAAACTTTATTTTTCTGGAGATAGAAACTCCATTTATTTTGCAATGGCGCGCTCTAGTAAAAGTTTCATAATTCTGTAATAAAAATGCAGAGGTATCTGCCACGGCTCACGCACAAGCCAGTGTTGGCTTATGCGGGATTTACATTTGAACTGTATTTTAAGTAGCAAATAAAGAACGTTTCATCTCAAAACTCAGCTGCTGAGACGTCGTTGTGTTGTCCCCTTTCTTCATTCTCTTCGTTTTGTTTCATTGTCTCTGGGCTTATAAGTATAAGCTAGCCCAACTAAGTGCATTGTAATAAGTATGATCGTTCACCAGGTAGCCTGCGTCATTACCCTTATATCTTATTGCTCGAGGTCGGCTCAAGCGAGTCAATTAGCTCCGTTGAGTGCGCTTCTTACCACGATTTTGTGGATTGCGGAGAAGCTACACCCGCGGATTAGTGGCCGCGATCCTGCGCTGCGTCGCCGACACAGCACGCGTTGGGCATGCAAAAAAGAACAAAAATAGGATTTGGTGAATTTTGATGTGACAACTGGACTTCGCAGTAAAATTTTCTAAATAAATCCGCGATTAGTTTATATGACAGAGCGGGACGTCCTGACAAGTTGAATGTATGCATTTTTTTCCCCCAAATTTAGATTTTTTTAATGTTATTCCGGTAACTTGGGTATAGGGGACGGGTGAATGAATGGACTTCATTAGGGCACCATGGGCTTAATTTTATGTTTAGCTACTACCTGCGTAGGGGTTTAACTGTTCAAAGGTACAGTTAAGGAAGTTTAAAATAGGACTCGATTTACTTTACCAGTGAATTGAAAGCTTGGGAATACCTAAATAAGTTAAGCTTGATTCGTTAAGGCATATTTATCGACCACGCGTTTAACTTGCATTAAAATTGAACTCTACATGTAAAATGCCATCGATAAGCATAATTATTTTTTCTTCGTACAAACACGTTAAGGCAAAAAGAAACAAAAAAAACATTGTTTTTTAGTTTGACATGTTATCAAAGAATCCTTATGCAGTATTTGCGATGAAACTGATTGAACAGAAGTGTAAGTGTGGGCACCAGAAGTGCTTTTTTTTTTTTCCTGTTTCAAAATAGACTTTGCCTGTTCTGAAAGGTGTTCTACAATTACTCGAACCAATCACCTAATTATGTTTGTGAAGAAATGGTGCTGTGGAAGGTTGTCAGCGTCGCCTACAAATTGTTTTTGTTTTGTCGGTGGTCCAACACTGGTGTTTGCTGCCCTGGAAGAGCAGGTCTTTACAGTCGGGGCTAATGAATGGCTCTGAGTAGCAGTCATCCGCTCGACATCGCAACATTGAATGATGAAGCATTCAATACCGCCTGCACATGTTTTCAGTGAGACTCACCGTCTACGGAGTGTTTTTAATCGTCTTCGTTAACCCTCGGATGCGTTTTTAACGTCCATCGTCAGCGACACGGAGATCTGCACACTCTCCTCTCTCATTGGTCGACAACCGGCGCTGACGTTTCCGCAGTTCCCCTTCTTGGTGTTGCGCGGCGCAGTTCTTAATCGCGGTTAACGCCAAGGGGAACTCATTTGAGTAATTCGCCATTTAATAAACGAATATATTACATCAGTTTATTACGCATGCGCAGTTAAGATGCTTGGATTCGTTTTTGTCAAAAAAGGGAAATAATATGTCGGGGGAAACGTTTTTCCTCGATGTCGTTCTCTGGAGTGCTAACAAGGTGACGGCTTATTTGTAATTATGCAATAAAAATAAAACAAACAATCGTGGTTCTGCCTACAAAATCAATATATTCATGAGCTGCTCAAGGTGTATAAAAACCTATAACAATCGTATTTGACTTCCGGTCAACTTGAGGAAATAATGAACCCCCTAATCGAAACAAACTTAGCTCCTTAACAAAACTTCGCGCTTTAATTTGAGGTATGGGTCACATGCGTTCTCGTATACGTAACGTCTCGCTTACGACTCCTGATTGGTCAGAACACTTCTGCATATCTATGCATGCAATTGTTTAACTCCATAAGGCTTAGGTGTCCTATGCTTTCCTTACATTACATGTTATTAACGTCAGCATTCAAGGTACTTGCGAAGTAAGAGTGTACGACGTGGACCTAATACATCATGCTTTATCGTAAAACTATAAAACTGAAACAGCAAACATCTGCTACGAAGTAAGTGAAGTAGTGCCCCACAGAAAAATACTGTATAGGAAGCCTACGTATCTTGGGGTAAAAGTTCAGGAAGCAAAAAAAAAAAAAAAGCGAAAGAGAGTCATTATTAACGTTGTGAAAAGCGATGCTATCGTCATATATACACGGAGCATCAGTGTGTCATTTATCGATTTAATGTCCTACATAAACGCAATTTAAGTTAAATTAACATAAACGGATCGTGCGAGTTTCAACGGCTCACATTTTGCCGCTACATCAAAAATAAAAACAAAACAAAAAAACATAGGCGTAGAATATTTTCTTAATCAACACTGGTAAACAAGTATTTCATCCTGATTTCATTACGATGCAGCTTTTCAGCACTTTTATATGTTACCAAAAATGTGCCCCACCTTATTTCATAAAAAAAAAGACACATAAAGTTGCAACCGCATTCATTAACGCGGTATCATCACCAAACAAACGCATTCGCAGCGGCCCCGTGCCGCAGAGCGTCGAACGGGCCCCACCGAACAGATCCTTTCAGCAGCCTCGCTCGGCCCGAACAAACGACGTCGGAAAGCGGGTTAGCCCCTCGAACCGAATGGCCCGACAACAACAGCACCACGCAAACGGCACACAAGCGAGCGGCAGGCAGGATTCTCCCGAGACAGACGCCAGGGAGAGTCTACGTACCGCAGAGACGCTTTCTCTCATGGAGCCCGGCTGCAGCAGCAGCAGCAACCGTAAGCCGGGTATTCCTCGCTCCTCATTGCGACGACGGCGACCAGCAAAATGCCTCGGCGTTCCCGCGTCCCCTTCCCCAAGGCCTCTGCGTCTCTCTTAATCCGCGCGCAGGGTTCGGACCGCGGCATCCGTTCTTCGGAGCGACGGCAGGCTTTCTGCGCGGCGGCCTGCCCTTCGCTTCCTCAGGACGTTTCCTCCTTCCCCTCTTCTTTTATAGACCTCCCTTTCCCTCTTACGAAGGGCGAGGGGCGGGGCTCAGAGCTCGGGCGAGCGGTCGGTCGACGGAACCCCCGAAGGCAGAATGGCAGCGCCACCGGAAGTCTTTTTTTTTTCCTTTTTTCGGGGGGTGCTTTACGCAGGCGCTTTGGAGATTTTCTGGGTTCGAATCCCCTGATTCTTTGGCTAGCCTATTAGCACGTTCGTCGGAGTTTAAATCCGCCTTAGCAGTAGTTAGGGGTTTCGGATTAGTGCTTTCTGGTTATATTTAATTCATCAGGTGATGACTTTTTATGCAGGAGTCGCCGGGGACAGTGGTGGTTTTTAGAAAGCGCTGCGACAAAGTGTGCTGCGAATGCGATTTATTGATTTATTTATTAGAATATCTCCATCGCCTAAACAGGCATCATAAATTGTATGCTCTTTCTGTCAAGTCCAATATATGGTTATATGGGCAACGCATCATAGAGTAGGGAAATTGTATTTTTACAGCCGTCACTAAGAAAAGCTGCCAGTTATAGTCGAAACAAACAAAATACTGCCATGATCTTAGTGTGGCGTTGTCCCCGATGCGCGGGGCAACTCATTAATAGATAGATAGGCTTTTCTACAAGCAAAAGGTGCCCCCGTCTGACTAAAGTTGAAGGGGCGACGGTGGTCAACGGTGTTTCTGTTCGAGCGAAGGAATTTAGCCAAGCTCCTTCAACCAGTTGCAAACTACACACATTCCGCACACGTCTAAAGTGAAGTGTTTCCGGTGTTTCGACCCGAGAAAAGAATCATTTTAAAATTGTATTTTGCCATTTATTCGATCCTCTATATATGTTCCGATCTGGGAAAAAGAGCTAAGTTGTTTTCTTTTCTCTCATTTTTCCTACAAGGTGATCACAAGATAGTACAGAGATGCTGGCGTTTCAAGTAATTAACTTAGTTGTGAAGGTTAATTCTTCGGAGCTGTGCTCGTTTTAGAGCGGCACATTCTAGTTGAGCTAAATATGCGGTCATAAATGTGACCCGCGGTAAGTTCCTCGCATTAAGGGCCTAATTGCCCTCATTTTTCGATGACAGTATGCAGAGACTAGTGCACCGGTTGCGGAGGTAGATCGTCGCAGGTGATGTGCTCCTAGAAAAGAAGAGATTCCAACCTTTCGTTTGATTGTAACATCTTTCTATACCATCACCGAATGAAAAAGGTACAGGCCAGGGCACGTCTGCTCGAAGATGGTTAACTTTAACCGCGGCAGAAAGTTAACCGCATTTCCCTACGAGGGGAATTTTAGGTCACGTGATGAGCAGAGTTAGGGACGGCGGAGAAACATGGCGGTGCCCCTCCGAGCGAGCGTCGCTCGCTTGGGAACTAATATGTCGTACTCGCTGCACTACCGGACACGTTTGTCAGCAGTGAATTGTGCAGGAAGTCTTTCAATTGCCCTTATTTCATTGAAATCGCAAAGCATGAACATGCATTGCCATTGTGGCCATTCCTGGCGTACCAAGTTCCACTGGTGCCGAAGTACGCGATTTTCAATTTTATGAAGAAGGCTTTATGTACTGTTCTTCCATCCTGGCCAACCATACTGTCGGTGTGCCGCCCGCCTTTCCCTGCTCATTTCTTCCTGATCGTTTCTAGCACTGAAGCACTGAACTTCGTCGTCCTCTTTCGCACTGGAAAGAAAATTTTAACGAAGCTTGTCTCGACTTCAGACAGCCAACCACTGAATAGTTTGCGGAACACGGGTTGATTGGGTTTTAGATTACTTATTATTTGTACCACAAGCAACGAAATGTTTTTGCTTCAGCTCACTTATATGCCGCGCTGCGTCGCGAAAACCCGTCAGCACGCGTACTTGGGTCACTCTTTTTGAGAAAGTTGTCAAAGAAAGCCACTAATATTCGCTACAACCGTTAGGTGATACGAGCTACTACCCTTTAATAGAACACAGAGATATCGCGCACCCAGCCCTCGTCAAACTTGGCTAGGTACTTGTGCGTACCTAGTAGGGAAATGCGGTTAACTTTTTATCGCGAATAAAGTTAACCGGCTTCGAGCAAACGGCCCTCGAGTCAAAACTTTTTGAACGCCCGTCGTATTTCCCTGTATTTAGGCATCTCGATATCCTGGAGTTTTGTTAATCGCTTTTCGTGCAATATTTGGTTTCTCGTTAGATTCACCAAAACTAATATCATAGCCTCCTCTATACTGACAAAGCCTGGCAGATCGCCACGAGACGCGGCCGCTGAAAGGGAAAAGGTAGAGCGGCAGATAACGGATGGATGGATGGATGAGATGGCTGAGCCCTTTGGATCGGGCGGTAGCTACGCCACCTAGCCAATTTGTCTTGCTTGATAAGAGCTGCAACGGGCGCTGCGGCGAGACGCCGAAACACACTTGTCCCGAGCGACAGAATGTCCGCTCGTGCTTCTCGCGTTCCTCAGGCTACCGCTTCTTTTCTCGCCAGGTTTGAAAACCATGTTTCGGGTCCTCGCCGCTCAAAAGCTGTGCGCTGAATACCAGGCTCCCTGAGAAATGCTCTGTGCTACCAGATCCTCGCGCTCCAAATCTGCGACCGGGCACTCTATGGCTCCGTCATCGAAATGCCAGGCTTTGTGAGTATAGAGGAGGCTATGCTAATATGCACCGACACTAACTTTCGCCGAAGCGCGGCGGCGCCGCCACGGTTGAAACTGCTGCCCGGTTTCCCGTTTTTATTCCCGAAGGAGACGCCGCGGGGATTGAAAGACGAAGCGAAGTCGAACACAACCAACACGCAGTCATCCATTCTTCTTTTCTTCCTGGACGCCAATAAGGCCGCTGCCGCGTTACCCGACCCTGGGACACACGCGAGCGAACATTGGCGCAGCTTCCGCGCAAAAAGTCGAGGTCGCGGAAGATAGGATCTCGGTTTTCGATTTCGTCCGGACCCAGCGCGCATCCTCCGTCCCCGTCCGCAAACGTTTAAGACACCAAAAGAAAAATATACCGAGGTAAAAGAAAATGGAATGAGGAAAAAGGAGAGAGAAGATGGGAACAAGTAGAGAAGAAAAAAACGGTAATACAAAAAAGAAAAGAAAAAAGGATGAGAAGATGCAGAGTCTCCCGTTCCTAGCTCGCATCCCCGGACTTATCTCGGAGCGGAATGTGGGCTTTAGTTGCGCCGGTGTCCGGTTTACGTTATGTGCGCGCGACGAAGATAGCTTTGCTTTTGTTTCGATTGAAGCTTGGCGCATAGATGCGCGTTGGTTCGGCGTCATTAACAGCTTCTGTTGTGCCGACGACCCGAGACGAGGGAAGAGAGGGCTGAGGCGATAAGGGCCTAACGGCGCGACACCCCTCTACTGATCGCCTGTGTCTGGCGCTTTCCTTGAACGCGGCATCATCTGCGGCTACATGAACGTGTCAACGCGAATGATTCGCAGTAAATATGCATATTTGCTGAAGCACACTGTAGATATGCATATTTGCTTAAGCACACTGTTTGCTTAATACTTAGACCGTGGTATTAATCTAATTTATTTGTGTGTATTAGCCAAGAAAGCTCGCTCGCACGCACCCCCCCCCCTTCCAAAAAAAAAAAAAAGAAAATGGTTGCAGCGGTTTTGATAGTACATACAGGGAGGCCGGTATCTTTTTCCATTTCCACTTAAACACTTTTCTTTTCCTTGGAGTTGAGGGGCGGGGATACTGCAGATCTTATGTCGCAACCTACTGTAAGTATTATTTCATATCATGTTGAAAATTACCCGAGACTGTGTTAAAGGGCAACTCCGCTCAATTCCGAAGATTTCGGGATAATGAGGGATTTCGAATCAAAAGCCCTACTATACTTCGTTTCACCTTCGACCAGACGCAGCGGATGCTACGAGGGAACGGGACCAATCAAGCGGCGTCAAAAGTGCAAATCACTAGGCTTGTTCTGTTTATGATTGGTTCAGCGATGATAGAACACGTAAAGAAACATGACGAACACCATGATGGTGCCCTTTTGAAGCTGTCTGATTCGTCATATAATCTCGTAGCATCGGCTGCGTCTGGACGGAAGGTGAAACGAAGTATAAAAGACACTACGTCGTTTGCTTCACGAAAAAATGGTATATATATTTTTAAATCTAATTTTAAACGCGGGCGGAAATCGAAACCGAAACTTCGGCGCCGTCCGGCAACATTGGCCTCGGGCCGCCAAGTACATGGCCATCACGTGGTACGAAATGTCACGTGATCCTCGGCCCAACGACGGGCGGGGTTGGGGCATTGGTTGGGGGCGGGCGTGTGGCAGGCGCGATAAGGCGCGAGTGTCGTCTGCCCCGCACCGCACTCTTCGCCACGTTTTGCGCGTCTACGGCGTTCGACGACGTCTGCACAACTGCGGCATAAGTCTGCGCACGTGGTGTCCGTAGTGTGGACGAAACTCCGATAGACAATAATCACAAACGGTGAGACGACGACAGTGGTTGTGGACACGAAAGAACAGCGGTAACGGCGGGACCACGGCGGGCGGCCGGTCTGCTCCCAGAAGCGAACTGCGCAGGCGCGTACGCCAATCACGTGGACAGCGCTGAGCGCAGAGAGGCAACGTTGCTGACGTCATGCGCTACGCTAGATCGGAGAAGTAAAAACAAGCAAAAAGGGCCATGAAGATGACGTTTAGCTCAATGTTGGCTCCGCCCATGCCGTAGCCATTTGATTGCGCTGTTGGTTGCGCCTGAATTCGCCCGCTCGAGTCAGCCGATTTCGGCAACTTGGCGAGTTGCAAAGTTTGCCGGACCGTTTAAGAAACATTTAGACAGAACTGCGTCGTAATATTTGGCGTGTGGTCTTCCTAGGCGATACTGAAGAGGACTACATTGTTTTTCAAAACCAAAAATGAAGCGGAGTTGCCCTTTAAAAGGTGGGAAACTTGGTAGAGGGAAAAGGGACGCAGGAAAAGGAACGTCTTTTCGTGTGTCCTTTTTCTTCTACCACGTTTCCCATCTTTTACCGCAGTCTCGGGTAATTTTGACACGATCAACAATTGAAATGTTTTCCATAAGTATATCACAATGACTTGTACGAACCGGCTTGGTGATCAGGGCATAGTTTGCAGCGTCTCTTTATACTGTCATGTACTTTTTCGTGAAGATGGGTGTATTGTGTTGTTCTACAGTGTCCACCTTGCTAAAACCTCAATGAGATTGCAGTATTGAATAAATAAATAAAAAATCAGCAGAACCCATCCTTTGGGAATGATTATCTACGTTAATGCGAATAGCATCAAACGGTGCGGAGTTATGCGCGTTCGTCAGGTGGCCCGCACACTCTAGATACGCCAGCCCACTCTTGAGGCGATTCTAAATTTGTTGACACTTTCACAGCCCTGCGCACGATCTCCGCAGCCCAGCACGTGCGTTTGTGTCACTTAGGAAGGCGAGCAAAAGCACGCGCCATACGCACAAACACTCAAAATGGTACCGACTAGACTTTCTGGCGTCTCAGCTAGTCTCAACCAACGGTACTCTAAACGGTTGTTTATATCTTTACCATAGGACGCGCTTACGGCGCTGTCACAGCTACTGGTGCGCGCGCGTTCCATGCACGAGGGCTCATTCCGCTCTCGTGAGGCTGAGCACGGCCGCTACATCACCCTCTCCCGAGCGCGGGAGAGGGTGAGCTAGGGCCGTGCTAAGCCTCACGAGAGCGGAATGAGCCCTCGTGCATGGAACGCGCGCGATGGTAAAGATGTAAAGAAGTGTTTAGAGTGCGTTGAATGACTGTCTTCATAGCTCTGTGGTTAGCGCGTCTGCCTGCTGATCAAAGGGTCAACGGTTCGAATCCCGCCGGCGCCAGTCTTTTTTATTTATTTATCGACCCGCGGCGTAAGAGGTTAGATAGCCAGATAGATAGATACATAGACGAAAAGTGCGTGAAGTATCCAAAGAATGCTATTCGCATTAATAAGGAAATAAATAAATAATCAACCGGATCGCCTGCACACTCACTGTATTTTCGTTCTTATTTCGGGTCAATCTTGTAGCTCTATGGAATAACAGTCGAAGTGTACGCGCACGCATGTTCGTGCAGTTTCTGTGCCGACCGAAGCTATATGCAGGCGCACAATCACAAAAGTTTTCAACACGCACGATCAACGAGCTCTTGCGTGCTCGAAAAACGATGCGATTCTGACAAAGATTGTCAGAATCGCATCGTTTGTCAGAAAAGACAAAGATACAACCGATTGTCCAAAGATTGTCAGAATCGCAAGATTGTCAGAAAAGACAAAGATACAACCGATTGTCCAGTTCGCGTTTGCCGTGCTTTCATTTTCGCGAATTGAGGCTGAAGCGATTGGGAGTCAATGACGGTAGAGCCTCCCAGCGTCGTGATTTTATACTTCGTTTCAGCTTGGTTCCAGACGCAGCCGATGCTGCAAGCGCGAGCTCCGGGCTTCCAGCGTCCCTGCCAAGCACGCGCGCTCTTGCAGTACTGGCACTGTTCAGGGCCACACGCTCGTGCTTGTAGCATCGGCTGCGTCTGGACCCAAGCTGAAACGCAAGTATTAGGGAGTTGTAGTAGACCGCGTCCGCTATCCCGCTATGCTTACGGAAGCTTACCAGAAGTTATCTAGTGACGCTAACCATAACCGGAAACGAGCGCGCGCCGCTAGCCTTGGCTGCAGAGCTTCGGGCCTCGTTTCCGGTCGCCGTAAGCTTAGCGGGATAGCGGACACGGTCTACTACAACTCCCTATTAGCGATATGCGCGGCCAAAAGCGTCGCTGTGGTCAGCTTTCCACTCAGAGTTCCTCTATATGCTCCCCCGAAGGGGGAACAGAGTTGCGCATTTGATTTCTTCGCGCCGCCACGCCGCTATTCACCGAGATCCATCACGTGAGGAGCAAAGCATCCGGCGCCGTGCAAGAAAGCCACCTTTGCGGTCGCTCCGCCGACGTTTCTCGCACCCCGTCGAGATGTTCCCCTGCTTTCGCCCTCATTCTCCTCCTCTCCTGTTTTCCATGCGCGGCGCGCGCGACGCCGCTATTCGCCAAATTTAGTCACGTGAGGAGCAAAGCATCCAGGGCGTGCGGAAAGCCGGCTCTACGGCCACCCGCCGAGGCTGAATGCGCAACTCTGCTACCGTAGGTAGCTATGCAGGAACTCTCACTTTCCACGATTGGCCAAACCATGGGCATATGAGCACTGTCAGATTGTCAACTTTGACGGTGTCAGTTTCGGATTGCGATGGCTCCTAGCTTCTACTGTGCTTTTTAAACACACCATCGAACTCGTTGTCGCACCTGATGGTAAGTAGCCAGAATAACAACTGGTGACGTCACGGCGAGGCAAATCCCAGTCGTGACGTCACGGAGGGAAACCACAAGAGGGCGCCACCGAAACATCTCGGCGCTAATAGCTGAATCTTCAGTGGCCGCGTGCATTTACGCGCATCAACATATTCTGCGCTCTCTGAGCTTACACAGCTTGAAGAAGCTGAAATGCTGTTCCTAAATTGTATCTTCGATTTTCTCCGCAACATTTACGAGAGTGACAAGTTCAGTAAATACCGTTTTACCGGAAACGTATATCGCACCTTAACTTCAGAATGAACAAATGCACATGGCCCTGCACCCCCCCCCAACGCCCCCCCCCTCCCAAAAAAAATTATAAAAAAATCCTTGCAACGTACACATGTTGCCTGAAAAGGAAAAATAAACAAAGAACCAGATACCGGTAAAGCAAAACATAAGCCATAATTTCTCAAGCTCAATCGGAGCGAAAACAATTGCTCTGCTTCCATCTCGTAACAATCATATAATATATATATATATATATATATATATATATATATATATATATATATATATATATATATATCAAGAGCACGCTAAATCTTTTATCTTTTCCTCTTCACCTCTCTCTCTACTTCTTTATTTTATTGACAAGAAAAAGGAAATAAAGGTCTCTGTTGCGAGACGACCGAGACGATTAAAAAGAAGAGCCCAGAGCCAACCGCAGCCAGGATTTGATTAGTTCACGTCTGAGTTCACTGTCCAAACTATCGTTCATGGCCCGATAAGCGACAAGCAAAGCGAGTGCACACATCTAATGCTACCCTATGAATATAGCCACATACATAAAAGAAAAAAGAGAAAAGGTCCGAGTCCCGGCCGCAGTGGAGTCTATCCCAAAGAATAAAAAGATACCGACGAGGGGGAGAACATTGAAGAGAACGCTGGAAAAGCCAGAGACATAAGAACCTCGAAGACGCTTTTTGTCTTCCCTTTTATTTACTTTCGACGCTCATGTTATATCGATGAAAGCTTGGGCCGCTGTGGGATGTCGGGCGCAGGGAAGGAGGAGGAGGCGCTGGTCGGTAGAAGAGACCCCGTTTGTCGAGCGTGAAGAGGCGCATGGCGCATGCGCTTTCAGCCATGCGGCCGATAAAACAATTTATCTCGCTCTGCACGCATGCTGGCTCGCGTGTTCTTGCTCTTCCGGGCTTCTTTTTTTCTCTTTTTCTTTCTTGTTTGTCTGAGATTGTGTGCGAGGGAGACGCCGTTGCTGGGTGCCTGGCGGCATGTTCTTCGTCGTCGGGTTCATTTGCGCCCCCTTGTTGAGCTGAGACAGCGCTGATGAGCAAATGCTCCTGCTGGGAAACTTTGTTTTTTTTTCTTTCCAGATGAAAAAAAAAAATATGGGTTACTTGCTAGCGTAGGATCAATCATAGCGCCTTTCCGTCAGGCCCGTCTGATACAATGTAAACGTGAAGCTCGAAAGAAAGCGGAAATAAAATGGGAAGCATCACGAACACCTTATGGAAGCGCGGATAGTCCAGTCTTGGGTAGTATCGCGTTACTAGTATCGAGATACTGTATCTCGTTACTTTTTTTGGTATCTTGTAACTGTAACTCGTTACGTTTTCAAAAAGTATCTGTAACGATAACTTAATTACTTTTTTGCAAAAAGTAACGAAAAAGTAACGGCAAAGTTACAGTTACTTTTCGTAAAAATGAACCCTGTCTCTCTTGATGGCTACAGTGGCGTTCAGCCTGTAGATGAGAAGAGACGGAGTTAGGCCTTTGACAGCAAAAGCAAAAATAAAACAAGAAATAAAGAATGTTTCGTTTGCTGGCCCAGTGGCTTTAAGTCAGACTTGTGTAAGTACGCTAGTGTAAAATCCTTGACATTCAGACTATCCAAGATTATTTCTCTCACCCCTTTAAAATTGTCAGAAAGGTGGAGCTGGAGATCAGTGGGGTTCTTGGCTCGGGCTAAATTACATTAATCTCGCCAGACCATATTTCCCCTGTACATTATCATCAAAACGCGGCAGAAATATAGCGTTGGGTTTGCCCTTGATATCGTAAGCAGCGAAATCGTAGGTTACGTCAATGAAACTTCGAGTGTCTAGATTTCTTATTAATCGACTATGGTATATTTTCGATGTTGCTATTTTGAATAGTTTCATTTTTCTTTTAATTAGCCACTTTGGAGAGATGGCACACGAGGATGAGGAAGCAGGCACCCCGACTCCCGAAGACCTCACCAGCCTCTTGAATGTTCGCCCTGTCATGAACAACTCCTCAGGCGAAGTGCTGCACCTGCCCAAGCACAGGAGATGTGCCGCGCATACTTTGAACTTAGTGGCGACTGTGGACGTAGACAAAGGATGCACGATCAGCACGTACCGTCAGATGGCAACGGCCGTGTTTGGAAAACTGAAACTTATTTGGAATAAGCAGGGCCAGTCCACCCGAGCGGCGGAAGTCATCAAAAAGAAACTAGGGAGATACTTCCCGGTTCCTAACACTACTCGCTGGAATTCACTCTATGATGCAATGAAGTTTGTTGACGAGGCCCAGAAGGACAAGATGGAGGCTGTCTGCGACGCCCTCGCACTGCCGCGTCTACAAAAAGACGATCAGAAGTTCATCGAGGAGTATTGCCAGGTATGCCCAAAAGCTCTCTCACGTTTTTGCGATATTTTAATGTGTTTTTTTTTATTCCTTAGACCATGAAAGGAGTTGCCAAGGCGCTCGACATCCTACAAGGTGAACAGTACATGTTCATGGGCGCTTTGGTGCCGACATTGGTGGCGCTGATGCGGCAGCTACATTCACTGCCTACGCTCAAGTTTTGCAGCTCGCTTGTAGACACAGTGAAGATCGCAGTGATGACGAGGTCAGTTTCTTATTCTTTGGAAAATGTACGACCTCTTTGTTAGCGCCTTTTTGTAGAAAGTTACGTCTGCCAGGCAGGCTCATTCACGATTATCAAGACAAGTAATGCACACATTTTCATTAAATTATAAGCAAAACGGTTGAAATTATTTATTACATATGAGACCTAAAGGGCCTTGGCCACAATATTCCTACAATTTTTTATTAAGGCACGCATCATATGGCGAATACCGTGGACGTAACAGCTAGTGCACTTGTACTGCGACCCGCTCGTGAAACGTTTGTTTTTAATTTCTAATGTTACACATGTGAGTAAATGTTTTTATTTCATTTGTAGATTTTCTGAAGACCTCAGGTCCGACGAGCTCCTTCTGGCTACAGCGGTGCATCCAAAATTTAAAATTTCATGGATGGATGAAGCGCAGAAAACGCGTTCTCTGCTGCTTCTTGAAGAGGAATGTAGCGCACTGCGCCCTTCCGAGGAAGTTACACGGGAGCCAACATGCGATGATGACGACGACGACGACTCCTTCTTGCGACTGCGTCCTAATGTTGAGTTGACCAGTGAAGCACAGCGATGGAAGACTGACACCTCATCGACGGCGTTATCCAGCCTCAACGACTTTCCCAGCATTAAGAAGATTTTTTTTTACGCCTCAATGCCGCACTTCCTTCTAGCGCACCTGTTGAACGTCTTTTCAGCAAGGGGCGGGACGTTTTCAACATCAAGAGGGGAAAGCTAAGCGACAAGAACTTCGAAAAGCAGTTGCTGCTTCGATACAACATGGAGTAAATAATAACACGGCGTTATTAAATATATCTCGAAAAGTTTAGAGTTTTCAGAAATTCCCAAATAAATGTAAATGTTGCTCATTTTGTTCTGTCATCCATGTCTTCATAGTTGCATACACATACGAGGGGTGTTCGTAAAGTTCGTATTATGGGCACTAAAAATTGAAAAAAACAGAACAAAACAGGCATCAACATGAGCGCGCGTCCCTCTAGTTTCCGCACAATAAACATATCGCATACTATAGTAGCTCGGAACGCCGCTAGGGAGTCGAATACAAAATGGCACCGCCAGTCAGTGCCAAGCCCATGCAGTGATCCGTTTTTTTTTTTCATTTGAAGGGAAGCAATGTTAAGGATATTCATTCCAATCTAGGAACGTTGTTCGGGGACCACGCCCCAGTTTATGACACTTTGGTTAAATGGCGCAGACGCTTCCAGTGTGGCCGAATAAGAGGAAAGCATTTTAGGGACGGCAACCAAGTGATTGCTGAAGTGGAGCGATTCCTGAACACTCAAAAACCGAGGAGTTCATAACAATGCCCTCCGGCATGTGGTGCGTCGCCTGAAAAAATTGGGTGACGTTTGGTAGCGAACATGTAGAGAAAGCCTCAACTCCTACTAGAGTTTGATTGCTGAATCTCTATTCCTCCGTGACAATAATACGAACTTTATGAACGCCCCTCGTATGAGTATCTTGAAAGTAACTAAGTTACTCTGCCGAAGTAACTGTAGCTGTAACGCGTTACTTTTATTGTTAAGTAACTGAAACTGTAACTTAAATACATTGTTAGGAAAGTAACTGTAACTGGAACTAAATACTATTAAAAGTAACTTACCCAAGACTGGATAGTGCTAACATGCGTTTAAAATCCCTGTCTCTACGTGTGTTGTCTGAGACTGAGCCCCTGCAAACCAGCGACAAGAAGAAGCTGAAACACGTTGGCGTACTCGCAACTGAAAGTTTAATTTGAAAACACACACTTATATAAGGTTTGTAATACGCCACGTCATTACACCCTTCCTGCAAAAATACAACTTCGCTTATCAAGAAGGGTCAATGATGGCTCGCTGACGCACTTTGCTTGAGCCTCTTGTTTTTATTTCAAAGAGCTTCGTGTATCTCTCTTGTTGTTTTATTCCTATGCCTTCAGGGGATCTCAAAGGGGCGATGCAACAATTTTTGTACTTCGCGCAAATACCGCTTATAACGGATCCCTGACGTTAATGACCTATGAAACACGCGTTCGTTTTTCACCCCGCGCAATAGAAGTCCCAGAAAAAAATTAAAGAAAAACGAGCAGCGTTCATCCCCTCAACTCGCAGCCAGAACAAGCGGCCACGTGACCTGGAATTGATTATATGCCGCCAATGTTGATCATAGCCACGCGCTGGTGTTGGCAAAGCACAGGACACGCGCTGAGTTCCAGACATTGTTATGGCTCGGCTATTGTCGTCGTTGCAGCGATTGGACACGGGCCACTATCCGAATGCTTCTCGAGCTAGTAATTATCACGAGCCCAAATCGAGTGCCCACGCAATGCTCGGGTCCAATCTATGAACCGCATTCAAATATCGTCACTGGGGAGTACTGCGATCCCCACGTTACGTCATCAAATTTTGCAAAGGAGAGATTGAATGAAAATGATCGCTTTTGTCCTTGAAATTACACCGCAACAAAGGAGTTCCTTGGCCAGTGGCGTTGCGTGCGAGTATCCTTGAGTCCCACCAGTGCCAGTAAGCTCGTGTAAAGTGAAAAACATTCCAACTGAATATCGTTGCACAGCTCCTTTAATCTCCGAAAAAGTAGAGTGAACACCTGCATCTCTTGCAATGCACTGCCAAGTGGCCCGAGGGTGACTGTTTAGTGGCAGCAGCATGTTCCCTTGCACGATCATTAACGCAACGACCAGTTTGGCTCACGTAAGAGCGATCGCATGAAAGTGGAATGTCACACACCACACACGTGCAACATTTTACAAATTTGGTTTTGTGTTTATTGCTGCAGCCATCACTTCCCAAATGAGGGGCATTTATTTTTCGGCATCATAGCGTTCATCAACTTTTTTTAAGTTGTGAGACAAGGTATGTATTTTGGACAAAACCCCGAGACTGGGGGGGGGGGGGGGGGGGAGGACAACACAACACAAAGTCTCAACTTTGGACACTTTGTGTTGTGTTGTCCTATTTCCCCTCCAGTCTCGGGGTTTTGTCCAAAATGTTAAATCTTCACCAGCTTGTTTGCGCCCTAACTTTATGAAGGTATGTATGTAAGGAATTATTGCCGTCCTTTGCCTCACACGATCTCTGGGGCTCTTCTAGGCGCCGATGAGCTTCTTTTCAGGCCTTCTGGAACGTCAATCAACGCCTGGGGTGGGAGCACACGCCAGACGCGGAGTTTTATATTGCGAGCGCATTGAAATGCCAATGCTTCGAGAGCCTATTCGCAGTGATCAGCGGCTGCTGCTGTCTATTGGTTCTGAATCCTTGAAGGTTACGTGAAAACAAAACCTCTATAGAGTTTTAACCCCACCTCCTCAAATATTTTGTTTGTTTGTTTCTTTTTTGTGCGTGCGCTTTCGGTTACGTTTACTGAAAAACATTGTGTTCATGCATTCTACAAACATTCAAAACGAGGATGGCAAAATTGGTTCACTGCGCCAGTAATCCCGATATTTTCGCTCAAAGTTGACGCAATATTTCTTTCTAAACCTCGATCCTAACTTCATTAAAAAGTGTGTACCGATTGTTACGTGATAACGTTCCAGCCAAAAGTCGAATCTCTGCTGTTAAACTGAAAACTGTACCCCAGACTTCTTTGGATGGTTGAGAGTGTTGGTGACTCAATTGCGAAAACAAAAGAGGGACACAGAAGAGGCAATACAGACGACACGAGCTTTCAACATCCAACAAAGACGTTCACTGACTCGAACTTGCCGCCCGAAGCTCCGGGTGTGACGAACACACTTCGACGTCCACGGAGGGTCTCGTGCCACGCGACACATCCCGAACGTCCATCAAACGCCGAGCTGCACTGCAAGGAGGACGGCTCAGCGCGCAAGCCGTTTCGCGAAAGTCTCTTTCGACTGCGCCGCGGATCCATCGAGGTGCCTAAAACCCCCAAAGAAGCAAAACGCTGACGTGCGCCACACTCGGTTTCGAAAGACACCGGATCTTCTCGGGGTTCAGGGGTCGAGGGCGGCGGAGACGCCATACGCCTGTTGGCCTTGTCAGCCGCCGTCGCAGACGTCGCAGCGGCTACTGCCGCCGTCGCCCACGCCGCGGCTATTTCGGGGCATTTCCAGCCGGGAAACGTTCTTCCTTTTCTCCTCCATCATCTCAACGGCGTTGCTCCTCCGTCGTCTCTCTAACTTTTCGGTTCCTTTTTCCGAAGCTTCCCGCATGAGCTTGCCCTTCGCGAGTTCCGCACTCCGTTTCACCCTACGGAGGGCCGCAGGGGACGCGACGAGCCATCCCAGCCCTAAAGACCCTCGATAAAATTCACGCCGAGTCACTGCGCCGAAAAGCTGAAAGAGAGAAGGAGACGAGAACGCGCGGGGGACGTTGGAATGCCGAGCTCTGGTTCGAATGATTAGTGGGTAGACCTAAGGATAGCTGCCTTTGTCTCCACTGCACTTGTCGAACGCGTTCGAGTGCGAAAGTCGAACGCCGGACGCCGGCGTTCCGAGTTCTAGTTCACTCGACGAGTACAGTGGACACAAGGGCACCTAGCGTTAGGTCACCTAGAGGTCATGGAGGTAGGAAGGTTCGGTAGGCGACATGACGCCACCGGAGGAGGCGAGAACTGTGGAGGACACGGCCCCAACGATGACCAAAACCAAGGCACGCTATTGGGCGAAAATGAGAAAGTTTTTCTTTTCGTCTACTGGCGTCTCTTAGTTTTGGTCATGGTTGCGACCGTGGTCCCTCCACACTTCTGGCTAGCTTCACCTCTGGGGGGTTCATGTCGCCTCCAGAAATCTTCCTACCTCCATGACCTCTAGGCCTACCCACTAATCCATTGGAACCAGGGCTCGGGGTTCTGACGTCCCCGCGCCCTCTCGTCCCTACTCTCTCCTCAGTTTCTCGGCGCAATACTCCGTTCACCCTTAAACTGAGACTGCAGCCAATGCCACAAGGGCGAGAGCTCGAGGTCGCTGCTTTGAAGCGTTCTTCCACAGAACGAGCACTGGCGCTAGAAATGCACGACTCAAAGCCAGGGGCGGGAGGCTGGCTCGCGCTTGTAGCTTTGGCTGCAGTCTCAGCTTAAGGGTGAACCACCGTGGGGTGAACATGGTTTGGCTACGCCACCGCTGCCGCAATGCATCGAGGGAACTTTAATCTATTGGCGCGTGCGACAACGCCGTTCGAACTCTGCGCGTGCAGGGCAATATGCAGCAAAAACCGTCTCGTGCACTGCCGATTGCCTCCTACGAACTATACTTCGTCTCACCTTAGCATGGACTATTGTTAGCCGCGCGTGCCAAAAGCCCGAGCTAGTTGCTTTGGATGAAGCCTCGGCGGCTGCACGAGCGCTTGTGCAGCGAGGGCTCCGGTCAAGGCAGTCGAAGCTAGCCACTCGCGCTTGCACAGCCTTCGCAGTTAGTCCGTGCTAAGGTGAGATGAAGTATAATGTTATGGCGGCGTCACGTATACGTTGAACGCTTGGTGAAATGTTTTGGTGGTGCCCTCTATGGTTCCCTCTCGTGACGTCATTACCTTGCGAACAACAAGTTCGATGGTGTTTATAATGAGCAAGGTGGCAGCTTAAAATAATGGCGCTAGCTTTGGAACCAACACTGTCAACACCATCAAAATTCGAATTTGTCATTACCTCTTATTTCCGTCGGTGACAAATCCTTTGCTGACGTCATAGTCAGCATTCGGTCAATCGTGGAAGGCCGATCACAGCGACGCTTTTGATTGCGCACGTCGCCAATAGACTTATTGCCAAATTGCCCAAGCATCGTGGAGAATGCAGGGATTGGTGTTCCACGCGCCGCACGTGCTGGCCTTAGCAGTAGTAACTTCTCTAAAGCAAATGCCTAAAACAAATGGCATCTTGCGCGCGCGTTCGTCTATGCTTTTGTTTTTGTGTGTTGTTTACTTCGAATCTTTATCAGGGAAAGCGTGCACATGTGGCGCGTGGAACACCAATCCCTGCATTCTCCTTGATGCTTGGGTAATCTAAATATAGGCCTGTAGGGAGTATTCACTGGACGCCATATTTGTGCGTGCTGTTTAGAGCGCATGCCCAGAACGAGCTCACATTAATAGGTTGCTAAGACCGGCAATCTTGATGGTGCGGACTGCACGTTGCAAAAGAACTGTGGAAGCTCGCCGTCAGCACGCGCTCAGCATCTCGCGCACACAGCTATGGCCGCCAGTGAATACTCCCTATAGACCATTTAGCTATATTACCCAAGCATCAAGGAGGAATGCTAGGATTGTGTCCACGCGCCACACGCGCACGCCTTGCCCGTATAAAGGATTCGAAGTAAATAAACAAAATAAAGCGTTGACGAACGCGCGTGCAAGATACCATTTGTTTTAGGTTTTTGCTTTACAAAATTTACTACTGCTGAGGCCAGCACGTGTGGCGCGTGGAACACCAATCCCTGCATTCTCCTTGATGCTTGGGTAATGCAGAAAATGGTCTATTGAAGCACCTCCATGAAATCCACGCTTGGCGTGTCTTACAAGTACAGAGCGCGACACTGTTAGCGCGAACAAGCGATCGCCGGTTTTCCAGTTTTCTCTTTAAAACCAAGGGATGTCATCCAAGTTATTATTGCTATGGAACGAGCTTATTTAGCTCTATAATTTAAGCGATAACATTTCGTGCTCGCTAATACTATTTAGAAGTAATAAGCGAAAATGCGCCGATGTCGTGTTCGCGCTAACTGTGGCTACTTTTACATGAATGCGATTGTGGCGCATCGAATTGAGGAGGACCAATCACACGCAGCCTGTCTTCCTACGTCTTTGTCTTCTACCCATCTGCTACCAACCAAAATAGTCAAATCTCGATTCGATGCGCAACGGTCGCATCCATGTAAACGCAGCCAGTGTCGCGATGTGTACCACCAACCATTGTTGTTGCAACGCGCAAGGCACGTGTCACGAGCAAGTGCTCCGCCGCCATTCTGATTCAATATACCTCATTGCTGTCTTACCCAAGCATCAAGGAGAATGCAGGGATTGGTGTTCCACGCGCCGCACGTGCTGGCCTCAGCAGTAGTAACTTTTCCAAAGCAAATACCTAAAAACAAATGGCATCTTGCACGCGCGTTCGTCAATGCTTTCTTTTGGTTATTTACTTCGAATCTTTTATACAGGAAAGGCGTGCGCGTGTGGCGCGTGGAACACCAATCCCGCATTCTCCTTGATGCTTGGGTAAGATATTGACATACGGTCTATTAAAGGAGCCGGCATCAATATTCAGTTGGAATGCTTTTCACTTACACGAGCCACTGGCTCAAGACTTCGGCAATACGTGCACGCAACGCCACTGGCCGGGATGCGCCTCAGCTGCGAAGATTGACGACATTTGGCGCTGATTCCTCGCGAAATTCACGAGACAGCATCGAAGTGGCCTCGCCGTTCAATCGCTGTGACCGACCATGCGAGTCAGCGACGGCTCGCGCGCGTCCTGCTGCGGTGCCAGCGCTACCGCTGGTAATGCTCACTTGGCAGCAAACTCAGCACGGTCGTCTGGCATCGGCTCAGCGAGTGGCTCTGTCAACATATGGCGGTGAACCAAATTCGAATGCGCGGCAGTTCTTGCTTAGGGTGCGAGACATGTTAGCCATTTTGTCCCTTAATGCTTTTATTCGGTGTTGCTCGTTTAAAGTTCATGAAGCGCGTTGAAAGTAGCGTGATCCGCTAGCACGCGTTTGATGGCTCGTAGTACTTGCTGCATCATGGCGACGCATTCTGTGTGTTTCACGATTCCTTTAGTGTCATGACCCGTGAGCGCGTGCTGTCGGCATCGGGTACTACAAAGGGTGGCATCACCTAAACAGAAGGACATTGAGGCACCCTAGCTCGTCCACTGGGCGTCATCGCTGCAACATGGCACGTGTTTGCAATTATAATTTAATACAATAAATTACTGAACAAGTGAATAAAGTAAACGTAGCTCTGCAACGGGTCTAATTGTATGGTAGAACAGCTGACCCACTGTAACAAACTATTGCAAAATCTCCTAAATATATAATATTTTGCCATTCTATGCTATTTTATATCTCAAAAAGTATTATAATAGCTACCGCCTGAAATGCGGCATTTACTTTAGTTAAAAAAATATATATAAGACGCGAGAGGCGAAACTCATGCGTCGTTTTGTCGTAATTTTTTGCCTTATCTGCTTATTTGTTTCTTATTTATCTTGGTAAAAATAGGTAAAAAATTATCTCTGACATGCGCGTCTGTGTACAAAGATACAATGCGTAATGGAAGTTGCACGACGTAAGCGCATCCTGGGCGAGAAGTAGACTACCCGCAATAGCGCAGTTTCACGGGAACGACTCCCATATGGCGGCGCTAACGGGGCTGCCTCCACCTTGGACGGAGGAACGCGTTATCGAGGCACCCTGTCCTGACGTGCTTCCGAGGGACTCTGCTATTTCGGCATGTGCCATAGGTTTTTCCGGGTGGCTGCTCGCCACGAATACAACTTGATGGCGGTAAATCCGTTCTTGCTAATCCTCGCTTCTTTGGTGAGCGAGGATAGCAAGAATTATAGATCTCAGCCGAGGCGCGTTTTACCACGGGTCGCCCTGTTCGTCGCAGTCACGATCGTTTTTGACGTCACAGTTACCGCGGTTAATTTCAAATCATTCCGGATGAAGGAAACCACTTCCTGCTTCCTGATCGGAAGGCGCCTGTATTCCAAGTATTCTCCATCACCAAATACGTCCCGTCGTAACATGGACTTCAGTAAAAACTCCAAGTGAGAGCGGTATTTAGTTTGTGTTTTCACTGCATGAGCGTTTGCGCAGCCGAGGCGAGTTCAAAAGCAATGTTTATAGCCCTAGTTGCAGCGCACGTAAAAGCGAGACGATGAAAGATATATGTCCTAATGGTACTGCGTTTTAGTACTGTTTCATCAATATATATTTGTGTCGCCCAATCCATTATTGGCTAAAAGCTCCTGCATAAAAAAACATTCCCTGTTTAAAAAAAACAAAATCACACAGATATGTTTTTTCAGGTTAATTTACTTCACTGGAGCGCGCCTTGGAGTCCTGCAGCTAAATACCGGCGCTTTCGCTTGACTGTGAGCCAGAGTTATAGGCGTTTTCTCCTACTGAGTGTCGTCATCTTTCTGATAGAAAGTGTTCGATCGAAATCATCGCTGTCGGCCATCTAAATTCGGTACCAGCTATTTTATTTTACTTTCATTATTAAGGTAGCGAATTGGGCGATTAGGTAAATGTTATGCATGACGAAAACAGCTCAAACAACGAAGACTGAGGCGAAGAAACATACACGACAGAACGAATCTGTACTCGCAACAAATACAACTTTAGTTGCGAGTACAGCTTCGTCCTCGCAACAAATAAAACTTTAGTTGCAAGTACAGCTTCGTCCTGCCGTGCATGTTTCTTCACTTCGTCCTCTTTGTTTGAGCTGTTTTCATCGTGTATACTTTCATTGTTCTGTCATGTACTATTTTTATTTTATCGCCTATACCAGTGAACCCGCCAAATACGCACATGGGCATCTGGCTTGCTGAAGATGTTTTACCTGTGAAAACGATCGACAAACATTGAAGATTTTTAATTAGGGTGGCGATGCGGGCCAGTTGGTTCATGCTTAGTGAATTAGACACATCACATGAGAAACGAAGATTAAGTAGGAGGGTAGACAGGACAAGCGCTTTGTCCTGTGTACCCTCAGTATAAATGGCTCTGTGTATACCCCTTCTACTTCGTCTTCATTTCTTGCGCGCTCTTTTGAATCTACTAAAATTTGTAAGCCTTGATGTGCGCGACCGCATGTTCCACATGGGGTGCCTCAATGCGTATCCACTACCACATCTTGGTTTCGCCGCATTGTCGCTCAGCACATTTGCAGTTAAACACTGTTGCAGGGACACAATGCTAAAGGATCGCGAAAAGGTCTATATTTACATGAAGTCATTCGCTAATCCGCTGGACGATTGAGCAAGCGGTGACCACTGTGACTTGTTTCACGAGGACTGTATATTTGATGGCATTAAAGAGAATACGGTGGAAGGTCGCTTTATGATAACTTAGCACCCCGTGAAAGAGGCGTTTCAGCGAGAGTGACATGGGCGAATGCCCAATCTACGCTTGCGTTTATTACAGCGTCTCAGCTCAACGGCATTAGAAGGACACTTCCATCCGAATGCGTCGTAGTTTTGAAATGAAATTCATTATAGTCAATGCTGCTCGTTACAGAAAGGTATTTATATTTGTGTGCCGGAGCTACCTTGGATTTTGAGAATTTTGAGGAAGTCACCCGTTTCCATCTACGTGAGAATCATTGTGCGACTGCGGTGTCTGCATGGTGTGAGAAGTGCGTGTTCGGTGCGCATGTTTGTCTCGTTGCTTGTTCGTGTATCACTTTAGAGCGCAGCTCTTAGGCGCCCGTTTCCAGCTTGAGCGGCGTCGCCGTCGGCGTAACCGCGCGGTGCATGACGGTAAATTTCCCAAACTTAGCGTGGTAATTTTCCAGCTCAGTGAAAATTTTCCCTCGCCAAATTCAGCGGAAAATTTTCTCGTCAAATCTAGCGGGGACCTTTCCCCGCTAAATCTAGCGGAAAATTCTTCCCACTAAATTTAGCGGTAAAATTTTCCCGCTAAATTTAGGGAAAATTTTCCCGCTAAATCTAGCGGAAAATTTTCCTACATAAATTGGCGGAAAATTTTTCCCCGCTAAATCTAGCGGGAAATTTTCCCGCTAAATCTAGCGGAAACTTTTCCCTCGCTAAATTTAGCGGAAAATTTTTCCCCGCTAAATCTGGCGGAAAATTTTGCCGCTAAATCTAGCGGGAAATTTTCCCCGTTAAATTTAGCGGAAAATTTTTCTTGCTAAATTTAGCGGGGAAAATTCCCCTGCTCGAGGTCACGTGACCCCCAGGCCACGTGACCCCTCCACCTCCCCGAGGTCACGTGACCCCCCCCCCTGCCTTCTCTTCCTCCTCAAGAGCTGCGCTCTAATCCGGCGTTACAGGAGTTGTAAACGGCTTTCATTTTCTTTTTCTTATTTCAGTTGGGTGCTTCGCAAGTTTTACGGCGCCAGATCATGTTGTGACACAACTTAGTCATGCTAATCCCATGTTATTGCCGATGTGTTGCGGATGTTGGCGCTTACGTCCTCCATCAGAATTGTACTGTGTTTTGCGTGTCTTTTAGCGCATCTTTGTGGACCCGTGCACTTCAACATGTCGTCATCGTTGGAGAAAGCCATTTGGGAAGCGACGCTAACCCCTTGTTTCTCTTATTCCTCCTCAGGCACGACGCTTCCTCCGCCCGTTCGTGTAGTAGCGATATTCACTTAGCCTCCCCGGAAGCACTTGAGTTTAGCCCCGGAACCGGATATGAGCCTCACGCAGTGACACGTGCACTTCGCCAGTTACTTTATGTACACGTACAGAGAGAAAACAAGCAAGCAAGGAGGAAACTTTGGTTTATGCTTGAGACTTTGTTTCTATTCCCATCTTGCTTCCCACGGCGAAAAGCCTCGGGTGCCGCCGTCGCAGTGCGCGTAAGTTTATGACGCTAGAAGAACATCCGCGGCGTCGGCGAGATGGAGCGCCAATGTAGGCGAAGAAAGAGTCTGCTGTTGTCAGTCGGTCGAAGAGGCGCGGCGCTGAAAACGGTTTGCTGTACCGTCTTTCTTTTTTCTTTTCTTCTTTTTGTATACCATTTACTCCGTCTAGTTTGCGTCTTTCTCGAGATCGGTGTTCGTCTCGAGCGAGAGCGCGACTGGGGGGCGTACAAATGGCCCCCATCCGAAGCTGGAGCTTGCTCTCGGCTTCGGCACGTCACTTCCGGTGAAGTAAAAGAAGTAAAGAGAAAGAGAGAGGGAGAGAGAGAGAAAAGAGTGCAGTGTTGGTAATAGGAAGTAGGAGAGGGGACGCCGGATATTTCTACTGGCTTCGAAATGGACGATATAGGGCCAGAGAGTTGGGAGGAGAGGAGCACTCCCACTCCTTTCTCCGCCCAGCCCCAAGGGCCTAATTGGTAACGCGAGTTGAGTGCAAGTTGCAGGTTTTCTTGACTTCTCTCGTGGAGCTATCCTCCGCGTTCGATGGTTTCTCTTGCTTTGAGGTTGTTTTTCTTTTTATATGCTTTGGTCTGGATAGAGAGGTCGTTCGTTAGCGGCCTCTTTGACACGGTTCTGCGATGGAATGGAAGATTTGTGTCGAAGCGTTGCGCGCTGGATGAGTCTTTTTCTTTTTATTACAACACGGAATGTATCTGTACATTTTTTTTGGTGAGAAGTATCACCGTCATGAAACACTGTTCGCAATGTTGACACTGCTCGGCGGTTTGAAATAGTGTCCACGACATTCAGCCGTCTTACACGCTGCGACGATAAGTAAAACTGTGCGCCATTTTTTGCCATAACTTAATTAAAACACAGCAAAGACTGCGACCGTACAGTCAGTGCGCTAGAAAGCGCAACGTGAAAAAGTATTACCTTCCAAAAGCAGTGAATTTGTGCTCTCTGTTCTATAATAATACGATCAATGCCTGACCTATTCTTGATGTGAAAGCACAAAAGAAATGCAACATGGCCCGTTGTCTTCTGGGAATCTTTCCTCCAGCATGGATATACACTGACTTTTTTGTAGTGTATTGACGAGTGCTAACCTTTGAAGCCTACATACTTGGCGACAGAACGTTAACTAAGCTGGAAAACTCGCGTTGAGATCGCGACCACTAAGTACCTGCTTGTGGTTCTAAATAATTCCTTGGCTAAAACAGTATCGAGTGAATATCTACTCAAAACTAGCAGAAAAAAGGTAGGACATTAGACTGTGTTAAGAACATCTCAGCGAAAACAGAATGGTACGCAGAGAGTGCAGAGACGAAACAGTCATGCGCCAGTCCTATCAAGTATTTTTCTATTTCATAGCCCTAGTGAAAAATAAATTATATGAATATGTTCAATAAACATATGAGAGCATATAAGATCACATACGACTTTATATACTCCTTATATGCGCCTTATATAATTCATAGAAATTTAGGTGCGCTTACTGGACGAACCATATATGAAAAATTTCGTTTTTCAACAGGGTGCGGGCAGTTGAGCGTCAAGCAAAATTTATATGTTTCAGGCAAGCCGGCGAAGGAGTATGCACGCAAGCGCGCATATTTCGGTTCCTCATCGTCAACGAGTTATCCTGCGATGTGTCTCCTTCCAAGAAGGACAAACGTCTTTTTCTGCTCGGCCTGGTGAGACTCGCTATTGCTGAGGGAAAGCGCCAACCCTATCTCGGGTATCGGGCGCCGTCGCGGACTCGTCTCGGGTGGCGCTTCGAGGTTGTCGGTGAATATTTCACGCGGACGTCCCCGGGCGTGGCGCTTCCCAGCGTCCGTCCGCCCTTCGGCCGGGACGAGATGGGATCGTGTTGCGGTGCCCGGGAAAATTGCATTGGCGAGAGAAAGCGACCGAGAACTGAAAAGCCGAAGGAAGGAAGGAAGGAATGAATGATGGACAGAGAGAAAAGATTATGTTCCGAGATTGTATTTTCTTCTTTTTTTAAAGTATGGTTTTCGTTTTGAGTTTTGGGTGCTCTGTTTTCACTCTTCAGGGCACACCGCCTTGAGCTGAATTCGTATAGACTCCGGTCCCCCCTGAGCTGACAGCGCGATGGGAGCTACGGGCTTGCCGAACTTATCGATCGCCTTCCTTTCGTCTTCTGACTGCCCTCTCTGGGCGGGGGTATATGGGCGAGAGCATGCTCACGTGGCGAAGAAAGAGGCGTATGAGTGGTCCAATGAGCGGGGAGCCCGCAACGCACGGTCAGCTTAGAGGTGAGTAGGGTATGGACCGGGATCGTGTGGCTTTCCTGCACGCCATCATCCCCCCCACGAGCGCACGCTACTCTGCTGCGGGATAGCGTTCCTTCTAGCCCCGAAGGCGCGCACTTGGAGTTTCTATTATTCTCGCGGTTTTGTAACGACGGAGTTAATATATATATATATATATATATATATATATATATATATATATATATATATATATATATATATATATATATATATATATATATATATATATTTTCTTTTCCGCAGTTTAAATACGCCATCCGCCACGTGTAACGAGATCATTATTTTTTTTTTCAAACTCTTAACTTTGTTTATGATGGGCAGGGAGGGATCTTCCGTGATTAAAAATGAGTATCGAAACACGTAAATAGATTCACTTGCTTTTTTTTTCTTTTATGGGGGGGGGGGGGGCATAACTGGCATAACTTGAAGAATGCTGCAAACACTTATCGAAAGTTAGACTTTATATCCTACGGGAAAAGCAGGAGCTGTAGTTTGCTAACATATGGGACATTTCCGTTTGTATGTCTTACTGTGTATTATGGTTATGCTATTTGCTGTTTTAATGTCTTACCGTGTATTGTGATTATGTACTTTTTTGTTGTAATATCTTGGTGTGAATTATCATTATGTAATTTGCTCTAGTAATGTTTTGACGTCTGTACAGGGTTTGCGGAAGTGAACAATAGCGAACACAGCCGAACTTCCGGGGGGGGGGGGGGTATGTTGCTCTCGGTGGACTAGTGTTTTTGCTTGTTTTTGAGAATTCCCAGTGAGTAGCACGTACTTTAAAGGTTTCATCGACTACGATAAACTGCGGTACTTCCTGAAATTTACTTATACGGGTCAACAGGCCTTTCTGATCCCTTGGATGAGAAGAAAGAACACTTGTTTCTCAAAGAAATGACAAATCTACCGAAGGTATCCTGGGCGCATCTTCACAACTACCTATTCGCGCTACCTGATTCATATACCAAGCTACACGTCCTTAAACGCGTTCAACCACTTCGTGAATGGCAAAGCATCCGCGATGAGCACCTGCGTCCCTTAGGCGGCAATGATACTCGACGAGCCCGACGAGCTTCCCCGGAGGGGTCGCCGGGCCGTGTCTTGGTTTTAGCAGACAGTCTTCCGAAAGTTTTTATGGCGCTTCCTTCAGAGCGACGCGGGTCTCAGTAAGGCACAATTTTCTAATATATTGACTTGCTTTGGTATTCAAGGTTTATTTCCCAGAGAACAGTGCCGCTTTGAATTTATACTTGCCGTGATGGCCCGGTTGGCACCTATCGATGTACTCAGATGGTCGGTCAAGGTGCCCGCGGACGCCATATCCTCGCGTTTGTCGCGTTGCGCCATCTGTCGGTGGCCCATCGAAGTAGGCTATCTGCTGATGCCGTTGTCCTGCGATCTCCTAGACTCGGCGGTGTCGCTGGCGGTCCTCGTTTCGAGATAATCAAATTGACTTCACTTGTGACATTTTGTTCGTGCCGGTGCGCATCGGTCATTAAAGAGCACGACACCGGGGCATTTCTAGATCATGGCGCTCACGGAATTGCTCGCTAGTGAATAAAGAGTCGTCGCATAGTTACCCAGAAAACAAGGCAAACATAGGAGAACCGGAAGTATTTCTCTCCACCTCTCATGGCGGCCAGAAGTGGCGCGAACAGCCTGTAGTGTGATTATGCAATTTGCTGTTGCAATGTCTTACTGTGTATTATGATTACGTAATTCTGAGTTGTAATTTCTTAGTGTGTATTATGATTGCGTAATTTTCTGTTGTAATGCCTGCTGTCTATTATGATTCTTCTCTTTCCTAATTTGTACCCACTCCTGGCTTAGCCACTAAAGGATTGACAGTAAAAAAGTCGTTTTTTTTCGCCCACATTGTGCGAAGAAACGAAAGCGATAGCATTAGCACGGTCGCGCAATGCGGGTGGAATGGTGCCGTCACGTACCTGAGGACGGAGGTGCGACGTGGTTAATTCTCATAGCCGTCGTGGTTGGCGTCGTGGATGCCACTGACGACTGCCACCAGTGCTCGGTGATCCGTGAGGTAAGTGGGTAAGCGCGGTGGACGTTTCTAAAACCATCCAACATTGCGCGTAGCAACTGGATACTGCTAAAGTGAGATTTCGCATAACGCGAGTAATGTTTGAAAACAAGTCTTTCAAGCAGACGACAGGAAGACTCTCCCTCCGTCTCGTCGTTACTGGCGGGATGCCGGGGCTCCCTCTCTTCTCCTCCGCTTTGCGCAGTCGACGGGAAACTTCGACTTCCCTGGCCTCGCCCCGAGAGCGGAGGGAACGGTTTCTCCATAATGGCGACGATGACCCACGAGCTCGAAATCTCTGCAAAGTGTCGCCCGTAAAACTATCGCTTTAATATCGCTTAAAAAATACTTTTTTTTTTCCTTGTCACCGTTAGCACGCAGGGGTTAGGTTGTTAACCCCGAGAGGTTTCCTCTTTCATTTCTTTTTTTAGCTAGATACAAATAAACCTCCAGAGCAACAGCTATCCAACTAATATTAACGACATTACATTGCCGGTGTCGCAAGTAAAGCTCAGTTAAGCAGACTCATGATACGAACACACAATATGTCGTGAGCCGTTAATCAAACGAAATTTCACACCTGCGCAAACATTTACCGTAGCGCACGAATGCAACCGAGAGGCGACCAACTAAGCGCAAGAGTGCGGCGCCGTATACTGTGCTACTGGCAGCCTATACGCTCGCACAGAATGAACCGTATCAAAAGTCTACATTAACCGAACTTTCGTTAACACGTTAAGCGGCCAGACATTATGTCCGTTGGAAGGCTTAAGGCGGCATCTTTGTTTCCGGAGAGCAAACACAGCGATGGGACAGTAACGGCGCTCTCGTCGACGACACCGCGGAGGATATAAAAGCAGACACGCAATCTCGCTAGCTGCGCATGCGCGCTTTCTATAGCCTTTCAGGGGATCTCTGGCCGGACGCCTTTTACTTTTCTTCTCTCTCGAAGCTCGCTTAATTTTTATCGCTGTTAACATTTCTTTTTTCTTGCAGAGTATGCCGACGGCAGATGCTTCAGGGCACGTTTTTCACGGGCTCTTGTGCAGTACTCTGTGTAACTGCCGTTGGTTCTTTTTGCCGTTGTTGCTTCGTGCACGCAGACATGGATGCGCCCGATGAGCGATGTCGGGGGGCCATCTCGTCGCAAATGGAAGATGCATGTTTGCCGCTTTGCTCTCTGCGCTTCTTTGTTGTCGCGAGAAGGATGCCGCGGGCGGACGGGTTTGCGCGACGTGATACGATTCTGCCGAGGAAGAGGCGCATTGGGTAGCGTTTGGTTGAGTCTGCTAGCGTGCGTGTCGCTGAAGCGTAGCGATGTGGGGCATCATTAAAAACAAACGCAACGCGATTTAAAAAAAACGGTTGTCGCGTTTTGACGCGAACAAAAATAGATGTGTGCTTCGTTACGCGTCGAGATGGTTTCCCATTAGTTTAATGAGTTGCCACCCAAAAGAAAACTTGTATCTTAGCTAATGTCGTCGAGTGGCGTGGTTCTGTCTATTTGCGATGGTTGTCCCTGGCAGAGTGAGAACAACGGGGCATCTTTTTTAGATGCCGAGCCTCAAGTGGGTTGCCTTCCGCAGTGCTTTGGTAGCGCGTGTGCGCTCGAAACTCGCGAGACGGCGAAGCATCATTGAAGATAGGAAGCTCGCGCTGAAGGCAGAACAGCTGAAATACCTCCCAGCTACTTTCATCCTGTCGGCGGCTATAACGTTATTAAACAGGGGTATGGCCCTCTTGTGGTAGAAACGTCCGAAGAGACAAAATGTTCATCGAGTCAAAATTTCCGACTAGTCACGATCTATGTGTGTCGAAATGTCCGCAGAGACAAGATGTCCGAAGAGGTCTATACGTCCACCGAGTCAAACCGTCCAACGAGACAAAATGTCCAATAAGGTCAAAATGTCCAATAAAGTCAAAATGTCGACAGAGTCAAAAGGTCCAACGAGTCAGTATGTCCATTCGCGTAAAATACGCGTGCTCAAGAGGGAGCGGGCACCATGCACCTCGAGCAAGAAAGTTAGATACTCTTGGATCGATTGAGTTGCAATGAAGCAAGTGACTGCTTTGTAGAAAGCAAGCAATCAAACAGCTTATTAGCCTCGTTGAGCCCTGCTAGTACTGGCGTCAGAACCTGGGTTACTGAAGAAAGAAAAAGGGCTAGCGGTCGCAGGCTTCGGTGGCGGCGAAATCAGCAGGATCGAATGCTGGGGCGAGACTGACTCAGGCTCGCCACGCGGAGCCGCTTATGTACACGCGTGGGCTTCTGGAACAATCGGCGTTGAAGGTTCGGTGCGTAGAACATTCGTAACCCGATCAGACGACAAGGTTCTCGAACTTACGAGAACTCTAAACAGAAAGGAAAATTCCGAGGACACCTAAGCACTTCTTAAGAGTTGTGAATGCGAAATCATGAAATCATGAATGTCGTTCTTCCGCTCCATTAGTTCGTCTGAGGTGTACTGGCGTGGACGGCCGCGTTTCGCTACTGCCGAGGTTGCGGCTGCCGACGGTGTAGATGCCTCAGGCGCCGCCATGTTCCTCGGCGCCGAGAAAAACGGAAGCGGCAGCAGCACCCCCCCCCCTCCTCCGGCAGCGCCTGACACGAGAGCGGCGGCCGAGCGCGCGCTCTCGTGAAGCGGCCGCCAATGGCTATCTAGGAGCCGTTTCGCTCAGCCAATAGGAGAATGGACATTTCTTTCGCGGTTAGAGACGCCGCCGGCTCCGCTCCATGGGGTAGTTAAGGCTTTCACATTAAAAGTTCAACGAGTCAAGCTCTTTACGGTCAGACTTGGGCCAATAATCAGATGACACAAAATGCGTATGCAAACGTTAATTCACACAGCTATAAATGCCAGAACTTGAAACCATGAAACGAAATGTCCACGTAGGTAAACCGTTTTGAACGACACTAAATGTCCAACGAGTCAAAATATACTCGGCATCAACTATTTTTTTAGTGCGTTAGCATTAGAACGCTCGTTTTCCCGAAAACCCGCCGGTGTCAGTCCGTGCGTCAGCGCCATGCATGCCGTCGCGACGAGAGAGGGTGGTGAGCAGGTATAAAAACTTGTGCTGCTTGTATGTTTAGACAGAGTTGATGCTAGTACGCCTCAACGGGTGACTTGTCTCTAAGCTGTAGATGAAACATTTAGCCAGTGCTGTACAACCCCTAACCTGGGGTCTTTAACGCCCACCAGGCAGTAGTGATTACACGAACTCGTACCGGTACGAAACTCATCCGGATCGAAACGGGCAAGGGTGGGGATCGAACCCAGGAGGTTCTGCAGCGCAAGCTTTAGCTCCACGCTCCGAGGTGAGACGCGTTAACCCACTCGGCCACCGCAATCTTTTTTTTTTTCTTCTTTATTGCCGTTTTTGAGATGGAATCACCAAAAGCACAGTAACGTTAAAAGCCCTGTCAATCGCTTACCGATTGACGCGGCGTGGTTAAAAATGTTTTATATCTATCAGTTCTTCCATTGGGCATCCCCTCCGGGACACTTGAAGGAATATTCCAAACTTCAACAACATAACGGAGCGACTCAGAAAAGTATTCCCCCACAGGCCTTGTGTCAACATCCGGATGACGGACCGCCATGCGACATCGCCATATGCTGTGAAGGCGGAGCCACATGACAAGATCAAAAGGCACACTATTTTCGTTTTCCACGTCTAGGAACCTGATGCCATGGGGGTACAGCGGAAAATGCTCTTTTAAAGTGCGTTGTAACACATCCCCAAAAAATATACTGCCCCAACAGTAAAAAGAAAAAAAAACACGTTCAACAGTTTTTGGTTTCTTACACAAGAAACAGTGGTCCCCCCACTCTACAAACATACCTCTCTCCACAAACCAGGTTTTAACTGGCAGAGTACCTGCGTGCAGCTTAAAAAAGAATGTCTTAACGCGCGTTGGGACGGACATTTTTTTTACACGCTTCAGAACATCTTTTCCGGACCTGTCGCATACAGAGCTCTATACAGTGGAATCGGCAGGGTAACATCAACAAGATCCCGGTACAATTTTTTCCTACTGACCTCATTCAGGTATTCCAAAGAAAAGCGTGCCTTTCTTTGCAATACCTGAGTGAGGTCTTTGGTCCTCTTTCGTATGGGTCAGGCAAAATATTACACAATTGCACTTGACAAGATGTGCTCAAAAACGGGTATTTGACTTTGCGTAAGAAAAATAACCTGTTTACCAGCTGCTTCAAACACAAATGGGATAGCGCCAAGCCTCCATCACACACTCTGCGAAAAAGATTGGTCCGGC
Organism: Ixodes ricinus; assembly: GCA_037355805.1. Taxonomy (NCBI): domain Eukaryota; kingdom Metazoa; phylum Arthropoda; class Arachnida; order Ixodida; family Ixodidae; genus Ixodes; species Ixodes ricinus. The sequence continues at coordinate 68,806 of JAZHYW010032735.1, forward strand.
TCTTACGCTCATAGGAAGAGCCCCAAAGAGAGATCGTAAACACCCGATGCAGCTTTTGGACATTCACCCTGGAGCATTGCAAAACCTAAAGCATATACCACAATTTACTAATGAAGAATACATTGCAAATAGTGGATCGGGCAGATACCAAAAGGTCTTTTCCCCTACACTTGTCGACTTTTTCTCGCAGTTCAACCACCTGAGACCGCCAAAAGGTTCGCTGTCCCTATAGCTTTCCAGAGGAACCTCTGACTACTTCGTCGGAGACGAGGCCCACTTGACGCTTTTAAACACACCTGGTTTCGCATCCCACTCCCCGTGCCAAAAACCGATACACTTATCCCAGTTTACAGCACTTCGGCTTCAATTGCAAAAACGTTTCACTAATGCCGTGGCCTCTCGTACACCTCTCTGTTTGCACAGAACACCGCTATATCGTCTGCGTAGGCCAACACCCGCACCTCGCACCGTGCAGTGCGAAACCACGAATGACGTTGCTTTTGACTACGCTCAAGCAGAAAGACTGTATATACAAAACAAAAGCGGAGACCGAGGGCAGCCCTGTCGCAAAGACCGGAGCACACTAATACGTTTGCCCACTGACTTGTTTAACATCAAGCTTGTCGTGCAGCCCTCGTACGCCATGCGAACACCTTCTGTTATTACGGAGCTTACGTTTATTTGTTCCAATATCGCCTGCATAACTTCATGTGACACGCGATCCAGTGCTTTTTCTAGGTCGATCTGGAGCATTGCTGCCTTATCATTCATTGCGTCACAGAATTGTTTGTACACTTCGAGCAGTGTGAATATTCTTTGCGATTGATCGTCCTTTAATTCCACACGTTTGGTGGGAACCGACTATTTCGGTATTGACTGTTTGCAGCCGTCGTGCCAAAATCGTCAGTGATACTTTGTAATCTACGCTTGTTAAACTGATTGGCATAGGATGTAACAGAACGCAGTTTGACGATATCCTCGCTCTTGGGTATTAACACGATGTGAGACCTCTTAAAATAGAGTGGTAGTCTTTTCACTTTATAGGCCTCGTTAAAGACATTGTGTAGCACTGGTGTAACTTCATGTCTAAAGGCCTTATAGAAAGCCGCACTAATGCGTCGAATCCAAGTGACTTTGCAAGGTTTGATTCGTCTATCGCTTTCTCTATTTGTGTTATAGTAATCGGCGTCTTAAGAAGTTTCTTTTTTCTTAGTTTCCTTATTTAGCTTTGGCAAAAAGCACCTACGAACTTTTCCCAAATGCCGTCATATTCACTGGGCTGTGCACGAAAAATTCCGGATAGTACTAAAAAAACGTTTTTTGGATGTCTATTTCGTCGCTCGTAAACTTTACCTTCATTTCAATCTCACTTATTGTGTTCTTTCGTGCATAGCTTTGCTCCATGCCCAACGCCCTCTTTGACGGGAATTCACCTACGGCGAACTTCTCTGCTCGTGCTTTGATAAGAGCTCCGTGATAGCGCTCTTGGTCGAGGGCTTCGTCCTTTTCTTCAAATCACGTATGTCGTTTCAAAATTCGCCCGGTGACTTGCTTTCTTCTCTGATGAGCGTTTGAAAAATGCTACGCATGATCGCCCCCCCCCCCTTGTCTCTGAAGTGCCTTTTTAGCACAGGCTTTTTCGATGGCTATCATTTTAAACTCTTGTTTAAAACCTTCCATTCAAATCCATAATTGCTTGAACGTTCTTTTAAGCTGTTCAAGAGCCCTCGTGTCTATTGCGTAAACCCCTCGTCGTCTCAGAGTCGACAGTTCAATTTCCATAGTTCCCAGGAAAACTTTGGTTACTCATTCGTGGCACCCAACACAAAAGAAACTAAACAATGGTCGCTGAAGGACACCGGAAGTACTCGATATTCATCGCAAAGTGGTACTAGGTCTAATGAAACGTAAACTCTGTCCAGCAGAGCGTGGCTGACTCCTTGGAAATGAGTATACTGTACAGTTTCCGTGTGACCGATGCATTCTGCCACGTCAGCAAAACCAGCAAAACCTCGATGGACAAAATGTCCATCGAGATTCAAGACACAGCGTCTAATATTGTATATTTTTATTCATATTTTGTCCCGATGGGCATCCGGACGTGCGACCCGCAGCGTGCAACTAATCCCCTCCTCAACTGTGTCCCCGCAGGCACTACAAGTGCGTGCCACTACAATGTGCGTAGCTTATACGTGTACTGCCACTGGCACACACACACACACACACGCACACGCACGCACACACGCACGCACGCACGCACGCACGCACGCACGCACGCACGCACGCACGCACGCACGCACACACGCACGCACGCACGCACGCACACACACACACACACACACACACACACACACACACACACACACACACACACACACACACACTCGTTCACGTATACGCGAAGATCCCGGTTGAGAAGGAAATACGTATTGACTGACAGCAAGTTCTTCAACCCGAGAGCACGATTCGCGACCATAGGGAACAAACCCAAACCAAACACGCACTCATTCGTCTCACGCACTGCACTCGCACCCACGGTGCTACGGTGCTGCGTGAATCCACTTGTGACGACGTTTGAGGTGAAAGGCGCTTTGCCTTCTAGGTGGTACCGGCGCGGGCATGACCACGCGCGCAGCTTCGGGCCGCCATCTTGATGGTGATCCATTCAATAGTAACAACAACGTTGGTGAACGCCGGAAGCTTGACGTTCGCGAATTCTCTCTTTTTTTTCTCTCTCTCGAGGTCCCTGACTCCGCAACTCCGCAGACAAGTGTACGCATACCGCGATGATGGAGGAAGAGGAGGGAGGACTCCCAGACGACGGAGAACAACAGCTGCGTCCATGCACATTCCGTGCGCTCCACGCGCACGCGCGCCCGTGGCTCGTTTTTCTTCCGCGCGGTCTGTGTGTGGCATGCCGACGCGCGGCGGTGCACCCATGTTTCGATGTGCGGCCGCTTCTTTCCTGGCTTCCGCCGGCCCGGCGGGTGCTAATCGAAAGCAAGTCCGCTCGCCGTACAGAGACGCAATTGCCGCCTCGCTTGCCGCGTTAACTGGCTCTGGGAATTGGTGCACCTGCGGTCGGATTCCCTTCCGTCCCCGCCTTCTTTACTCGATCCGCCACGGCGGAACTGGCTTTCAACTGCTGCTCGGGTGCACCTCGGACATCCGCTGGACTGTCTTCCTTAATGGGAAGCGCCATCTGACTTTATATCGCTCCTTTCTTTTTTCTTCTTCTCCTTCTTATTGCGTCGCTTGTGCGTGTGTGTTTGTGTGTGTTTTTTTAATTTTTGTTTAGGTGTTGAGGGGAATTGAGGGGGCGTGGTCTTTATTCCGCTCTCAAGGTTTAGTAGTAATTATTGTTACTGACGGTGTAATACACGCAGGCTTTGGCTTATTAAGTTTGCGTTTCTTGCTTCGTGATTAGTTTCTTCTTATCACTTAATGTGGTAATCTCACTGACTGCAGTGAAACCTTAAGGTGCTCGTGACTTTGTTAAGCTTGACGTTTCTTAAGTACTTAGCGATTAGAGTGATATTTCTTACTATTTCCAGAAGCACTGACAGAAATTTGAGGACGACCTTGAAAAATGAACACGAATTAAATGACGTCTTCTAATACGAAAAAAAAGGTCCTTTTTTTGTTTTTGTTTTTACAGTTAAGCTTACGGCAATATTAATATATCCCAAATGTTTTCTCTCATTGGAAGTTTTCGTTTCTTAACAATGAGTTGTTATGCGCTAAAGATAAATTCTACCTTTATGATAACATCAGAGCCGCGCACTTTGCCGAGAATTCAGACGAGGGAGAACTAATGAACTAACGAATTGAACAACGCTGTTGTTCAATCAGCGCAACTTGAGATCGCCGGGTGCACCGAAATTTTAGGAATGGCGTCAGAGGCCCTTGTGTAATCGCAGAGGTCCTGCCCAAAGTCTCTAATTGTTGGTGACCACATGGGAATAATTCGCAAAAAGTGTTGCAGCAGAAACAAGTTCATAAAGTAAGTTTCCTCTAGCAGACCACTTGCAAATGCGTTCGCCATTCACACCTGCACGCTCTATTATTTTTGCGAGTTTCCTGTGTCATATTGCTAACTATTCGCAGTCATGGGCTTTGTTATATCGGATGTCTTACATGTGACGTGTTGTTTACGCCTCGAGTTCATCGCCCTCGCGCTTCGACTCACATGTACAGTACGTCATTGAGCGTCCGGGACATGATCGACAGAGCTGTATCATAGCCTCCCTATACTGTCAAAGCCTGGCAGATCGCCACGAGAAGCGGCCGCCGAAATTGAAAAGGTAGAGCGGCGGACAACGAATGAGAGGAGAGCCACGTGACGGGCGCCCCGCTGCGGCGAGACGCCGAAACACACTTCTCCCGAGCGATGGAATGTCCGCTTGTGCTCCTCGCGTTCTTCGCGCTACCACTTCTTTTCTCGTCGGGTTTGAAAACCATGTTTCGGGTCCTCGCCGCTGCAAAAGCTGTGCGCTGACGACCAGGTTCCCCGAGAAATGCTCTGTGCTACCAGATCCTCGTGCTCCAAATCTGCGACCGGCCACTCTATGGCTCCGTCGTCGAACTGCCAGGCTTTGTGAGTATAGAGGAGGCTATGGCTGTATATAAGAGAGTCACGTATAGACGAGGCTCCCTGCTCTGAGTAGTTCTCTCACGTTCGGAGCTGGCGGCTGCCTGTTGGCATCCCTCAATAAAGGGTGTGGTCCCCTAAATTGGTTCTCTGCTTGGATATGGCAGGCTGAAGTCGTGTGCTATCTATAAAATTAGTTATTTCACTCTGCGTCAACATTCTTCCTGGTGTAAGCACGCCAGTTCCTATTAAAGAAAAAGCCTATTACCAGCTATGCATAAAACATAGTACCGATTCACCTCACTGAGAGCATTGCGGAGTGTCAACGACGATTAATTATACAAAAAAACAAAATATGATTGTGCAGCCCTCTGTTGTTAAGGGTACTCAATGTGTAGATGGTTGAGCGTGTTGATTTCTAATTTACGATAAGGAAAGAGGGACATTGTTGAAGACAAACAGAAAAGACAGGCTCAACGTACCTTTCAATGTTTAATGAATACCCCTAAAAGTCCTCTCGCTCGCGTTAACTGCGTCTTGGTAAGCGCGCGTTTGCGCAGGGTTTTGATGTTGCATTGTTTAACCTTAATCAGGGTCTTAATTATCTCAGTGAAGCTTAGTTTTTTTTGTATCTTGTTGATAAAAACAGCGAAAACAATTTTTGGTGCTTTTATGTATGTGCTTGATTGTTCGAGTCTCTTAATTACGGGCAATTATTCGTGCTAGATTTTGTGCACAAAAGATTATGACAGGTTAAGAACACGGCAGATACTTCGCCTCTATTGTGAGCGTTCCACCTTCGATTGTACTCTGGCCTCCCATGAGCACGACGGAAAGCCAAAGCACGGCAGAAGATATTAAGCGCGTGCTGGAGGCGGGGCTTCCACTTGTCCAGCGTCTGAGTAGTGAACTTTCGAGTTATCATCGTCACTCTGCCAGTGCTACAGAATCGATTCATTTCAGACAGGCCTCATATAGGTTATAGATCGGATTTTGTGTGTTGGGAGTTTATTTCTCGTAAAATCCGGAGGGTGTTTTTTGGAGTTTATTTTTTGCCGAATATTCGGAGTTTATTTCTCTTGGATTCTCAATTCTCCGAAGTAGGGAGTTTATTTTTGCTATGTTTTCACATATTCCAGATTAAAAATAGAAATATATACAAAACAAAAAATATATATGTTAAGCGGCGGGTATAACTATGCCCTCTAGATTTATAATAACGCACGTGTACCACACGACATTGGCGCCCTTGCCATTAGTAGTACTAACTGTTCCACGACAAAACTTGAAAAATACACATTAAAGTCACTGAACTACTTGACGTAGTCGTTGGAAAGCTTGTTTTCTTTTCATCCTATCCTACCGCTTCTCCCTGCGGCTGCTGCGAGTGGAGTGAGATAGACACCTCCGCTGTACCTCCAATGAAATCTAAGAGTTGATAGCTTTCACGGTTATCAAATCGCAACATTACCTTCATCTAAGGAGTTCAGTCTGGAAACCAACAACAGTGGTGTGTGTCATGACCCAGAATTACAATGCCCCAGTGTCTTGAACGAATTCCGATAGGATAAACGGTGAACCTTCTTCGGTCGAGATATCGAAGGAATCTGGGAGGCCTCTCCTGATGACCACTGAACCAATGTTTTGACCAAACTTACTTAAAAAACACAGCTTTTTTTTGTGGTTATTGCGATTTTAAGATTTGGTGTTTTTCGGATCCGAATTGAAGAAAGTTTTACTGGCGAGTGTTTTTCGGATTTTATCGGATTTATCCGGAGACAGGGAACCCTATAGATACAGACCACACGTTGTTTACGAACAGGCCTGCGTTTGAACACACCAAGGGTGGGCACTGCGCGTGCGCGGGAACCAGATCCGCGCGAGGCGTCTGCGCATGCTCAGTGCCGACAGCAGCGCCACCGCAGTGGTTTGACGTCGGAGAGTTGAGCTGGCCTATAATAAGATATCACAGGCGTCAAATCTTAAAATTCCACAACGCTGACATTTTGAGACCGGCGGATGCGAATGCAATGAGCTGCGCAGTGCGAATATAAGATGGGGATGCGATTTTAAACAATTAGGACGCGGTCAAGAGAAAATGTTTTGACCGCACTGGGCTGGAGTTGCTCGTCGGAGGACTTTCTCTGTGGTTCGATGTATGTTGGCACCGATGGCACTTGAGTTCAGTTCAGTTCAGATTTATTTTCCTCAAATTATACTCAAAAAGAACCGTTTTACACGAGGAGAAAAAAAGAAGGGGGGGGGGTTAACTATAGACAACATTAGGAAATTTAAAAAAAAATTGGTGCAAAAAATCATATACACACTTTCAACAATTTCCAGATGTCGCGGAATACGTTTTATTCGTTCGTGGATAATGTACGTGAGCAACGAATTTCGGTTGGCAATGGCAAGGCAAAACAGGAGTTTCGAAATTTGCCAAATCTGAAAAAGGGATTTTTTTTATGATTATGGCTGCTGTTTTTGAAGGGACTACCTTAGCCACATGTAATCTTGTCTAGTCTACACCCAAAGAGTCAACAGATTTCAGTAAAAAAGGGCCAAATTGATACAGATGGCGAGTTATTTGGCTACAACCATGCACGATGAATTCTAAGACTTCCTCGTGAATTTATGCAACATCGCAGTTGTGCAAATGACATGGTACACAGTTATCAATAAATGCGAATATAAAAAAATTAAAATGTTTTATAAAGCAGTTTTTTTATTTACGGGATTTTTTTTTTCAAAGTTGTACATGTTGCATATATCTTACGATAGAAAAAAAGAGAAAAGGGGTGTTGTGATTCGGATATCATTTCCGAGGACGACGTCTATCAATTAGAAGACATCCTGTTGAGAATGCATGTGGCACGCATAGTTAATTAGCCGTATAAAAAGAACGTTTCTTTGATTTTTTGTTGTTTTTCGCACACGCTCAACACTGTGACTGAAGAAGGTTAAGACGCATCTTCCATTATAATGTCCTTTTTTTCATGCGTTACATGTTTTGCAATCGGAGTTCAGAAAACCTACCATGCGCCTCACGTTGTACGCTTTTCGCTTCTATTTTCCCGTTTAAAATGTCTTGCACGTTCCACGCATACTTTCGAAAAGAGATGATGGGAAAATAATCGATGACGCCAAACCTTGCATCTTTTCTTTCTGGTTCAGATGTATGCGTACTTCCAACATCCAAACAAAACTGACATAATTGAAAAAAAAAATTATATAGAATATATAATCTGCTGGTCCTCAGGGAGACCTAGTACTAGTATGCTGCGCGTATCTCATATATATATATATATATATATATATATATATATATATATATATATATATATATATATATATATATATATATATATAAAGTATTCATTGCTTCCAGTCTGTCTGAACAGCTTGTGAAAAGAGGCAACAAGACAGAGAAGCGCACATAAAACGAGCATAGCAAGCCTAGTGACATTGAATACTGCTCAGTGACTCTAACCACTGACAGGTTAAGAAAGACAGGGCGTGGCAAGTACCCTAGCATCTCATTATCGTTCCTTGGCCAATCGGGTAGCGGCATTAGCCGACAAGAACGCCGAAGAACCAATCACGAAGCAAGAAGCGTGAACATGCTAATCCACACCCTGCGTCTCTTTAGCTGTCAGGGACTACGGTCTCTATACGGGTGGGAAAAATACGAATAAATCAGATTTACTCCATTTAAATCCCGATCAACTTGATCTAAACCTGTGCAGCTATAAGATACTGACTCTTTACCATTAGATGAATATTTGTTTCGAAATAGCAGATTTATCAATTCTTCCGATCTCTGATAACAATGCGGAATAATGAATTAATGGGAATGTAAAGTTTCAGTAAGAACTTTTGATTGGTTTAATCCCCGCCATACTAGAACAAAAACAGCTTCTTTTTTTTTAGTTAGTTAAAAAGCTTTATTTATTTTTCTTTCGCGTTCTGACTTGGTCGCAATGCGGCGAGAGAGTGAGAGAAAGGAGAGAAAGGAAAGGCGGGCGGGGGGCATCAGAACGCCGAGCTCTGATTGGAAGGATTAGTGGGTAGACCGAAAGCTAGCAGCCTTTGTCTCCACTACACTCGTCGAATGCTTTAGAACCCGTAACACCGGCGTCCGGCGTTTGGCTCTCGCATTCGAACGCGTTCCACGAGTGCAGTGGAGACAAAGGCTGCTATGGCTTTAGATGACGTCACCGCGCGCTCTCGTCTCCTCCTCTCCCCCACTTTGTCTGCGCACGGGACACTACTTCTCTAGTTTTTGTTCGTTTTTTTTTTTTTTTGGCGTTCTGATTTTATGGCAACGGAACGTTACGTAGCTGCAACGAACGAAATGGAAGGTAAAAATCGAGCTCAGGCTCCGAGTTGCTCAGAAGAGCACAACCTGTTTCTCGTGTTCAGCCCTATGGTAATTCTTGTTTGATGATTCTTTAATTTCAATACGAAACAAATGCACATAGAAAGCATCAAAGGGTAACGAATGCATATAGAAAGCATCAAACAAACGGTAGATAAGAATATTTTCGGGGTTTCGTTTTTCGGAAAAGGTGTGAGTTAAGTCATCAAAGTAAAACTGGTCGGATTTGAATCAATATTTAAAACATGATTTAAATCACGCTTTAAAGAATTCATTTTATTCTCCACCCTGGTTTCTAAATCCAGCCAAAGTCGGTCACTACATCATTACGTAACTTTGATCATTACGAACGGCTCTAAACAATCGTCTAAAGAGGTCGACTTTCAAATGCTTGCCTATTTAGAAAAAAAAATTCTTTTTAGGTGCTTGAGGCGAAAATACAAAAGTACACATTTCGTGTTCCATAAAATATATATATATATATATTTTTTGTTTAAATAAATTTCACTTAAAAGTGGTTACGAGGGGTGATGGATGATCTCGGGAACTCCAGCGTGACGTGTCTACTAGACGCGTTTAAAGAAAACAATAAAGAAGAAAACCGTGACGCCAGAGTTATAAATAAAACGAAAGTTCTCGGCCTCGTGTAAGACATCATAAATTGTATGTCGGGAACACGAATACTCTGAGATGCTCTACCCAAACTTGCTTCTGAGTGCTGGTACTTCGCGTTGTTGGAGAGTTCGAAGGGAAGCAAGAAAACAAAACAGCGGGCGTCATTATTTCCCCCAGTCTCGAGGTTCGATGGAGGGTTTAGAAAAGTTCATCGGTCGCAACAAAAATATGACCTGATATAAAAAGTGAACAGCGTCTAAAACGTCTCCTGCCAATCGGTCACTAGGAACGCAGAACGATGAATCTACGAGCTGAAAGTTCTAAGAACATTAGGTTATCTTTTATTTTATTCATCTATTTTGTAGCTCCAGCCATCGAAGGGCCAGGGCAAGAATGGGCACACTCCTGCCTTGGCTTCACCTAAATACTGAAGATATTTGGAAATTACCCTGCTGTCGAACACACATTGTAATCGAGTGTCATAACGTCTTTTATACTTGATGGGTTAACCGATGATAACGTCATAACTAAATATTTAGGACCTCATTTTGTCAAATTATAGTAACGTTATTATGATAACTTAATGTAGAACTTGTGTTGCATATTATTTTATGCTAAAAGGTTACATCATATCGGGGCGGAACGCTGGACTTCATAAATCTAATTGGACAGTGACGAACAAGCGAGCGAAGGACTATGCGGATTACAATATCTGCCAGTCATGTGAGATGATTACACAACCTATTCATTATATATTGACACATCTCACAGACTAAATGTCGAAAATGGTTTTTTGTCTCATTTCTTTTTTTATGACTCGCCGAATTCCCATCAACGTTCTTGAATAGAAACTTCAATCAAACGCGTTCCATACTCCACAAAAATTTGTGAAATTGAGAAGATGCATTGCCGTGCAATATTATGACCGAAACACTTTACCTCGCTGGGATTGCTTTACCGTGCTTTTTCTAGGAGTGAATGCCTATAAGGCAGTGTGGTAGGCGTTACCGAAAAACAAAGTAACGAAAGACGTTACTCGTTATTTGCAAAATAAATGAACGCGTTACCGACTACCTCAAAAATAAAGGAACGCGTTACCGTTACCGATAATACGTAACGCATGTTACAGTTACGTTACGTTTTGTTTATCATTTGAGGGCGACACTGTTTGTCGGCAACAGTGTTTTTCGACACTAAAACAAAAAGCGTGAGAGTTTTTTTTTTTTTTCTTCTAAAGTTGGAGTGTTCGCACGGGGGAAAAGAGAGGCTATGTGTTGAAAATATGTGGGATGAGCGCAAGAATTCGTATAACCTGGCGCCTAAACACACGAAAAAACAAATGAAGTCTAACTTTTTGGTCGTTTTGGGAAGATGTAACGAAAATCGTAACTACGTTACCCGTCAATCGAAATGAGTAACGTAAGTACGTTATTCGTTACTATTTTGAAAACTGTAACGAATACGTTACTACGTTACACAGGGAATGTAACGCATTACCTGTAACGCCGTTAGTTGTAACGCGTGACCGCCAACACCGATCTAAAGACATTCACCCCTTCATCCGGAGGAGTGGATGTCTTTAGCCTAGAGCTGCACTGCCTCCATTCGCGAAAGCTACTCCGGTCCTCTTCGGAGCGTGCACGGTTCACCGACCTTGGTACGAACTCGGGTGACGGGATATGTCACCGTGAAAATGACTGGCCTTCTACACCGCGCCACAACTCGAGGCCTGAACTGACGTGGGCACGTCAGAGAATGTCAAACGTGTGCAAATTTTATTCCCCCACCCCCTTTTTTCTTCTTCCTTCCGATAGCGTTATTTTACATGATCCGGTTTGTCGTCTTCGATTATGCATGTAACCGGAATCGACTTCCCATCTCGCCCGTCCACTCCTGCGAATGCGGGACCGCACAGTGGTGCAGCGGTTCGTGTGCAAATGCGCGGGGGAAAAAAGGGGGGGGGGAGGAAGGGACGAGGCAAGGATCAGAAATTCCGTTTTCACTCCGGCAGCCATAACTCTCGCTGTTTGGCAGTTTTTCCAACCGAGGTTGTTCCGTTTCCCCTTTCCTTTGATGTGAATGTTTTTTTGTTTTCTTTTAATTCCTCTTGTGTAGTGTTGTGGAGAAGCTAGCGCGACGTTTGTGTGTTTGTGTGTCTGTGTGCGTACGTGTTTGCGCGTGCGCGCGTACGTGTGCGTGCGTGTGTGTGTGTGTTTGAAAGCGAGAAATTCATTTCTGTAACTTTGTAAACGCAAGCAGCGAGAAACGAGGTCTTGATTTTTATATCCGTCTGTTTGCCCTTATCCCCGCGTTTGTCCAATGACAAGTATTATTTATGTTCCACGCGCACAACTTGTATGAACGTTTTTTTCTTTTTTAATGGCAATGGAATGTGTGTTTTTTATTTTATGCATTTGTTGTAGTACTACAAATAAATGTGTGCAACTGTTATAATAATTTTCGTTGACGGCGAATTCTCATATTCAAAATAAATTTGGTGAGACGACGCGTTTGCGTCCTTTCGCGCTAGTTGTCAATTTATTACGTGTATAGTAGCTCCAGCTCAAAGAAAATTGACAAACGTAACCCCCTGAAATATTCTAAGATATGGCAATGTATAAATTTCCATATTACAATGCTCACGTTACTGCGAATAAATAACACTTATGTTTCCTAGGCGTGCGTCCATTTGCATGTATTTGTGAGTGTTTTGTAAATACCCTTGACTGCGTGGGTGTGTACGTGCCTGTCTTGAATTACTATAAAAGCGGCACGTCATCTTGATTTTTTTAATGAGGCCATTCTGTGAGAAAAAAAAGTCTACCCACAGACCAAACATTTCAGACGAAGCTCCGCTCCCACAACTGCCGTGGTTCGCAATAAACAAAAGGATCGGGTTTTACCTCCGCGACCAGCCTCGAGTAAAACATTTCCAGGCGCGCCAAACACGCAAATAACCTTTCTGCCGACAAGCCAAGATTTCACCGAAAACTCAGGTCACATACCACATATAAGAATTCTCGCGACACCCCCGCCACAATTCCAACCGACCCCGTCGCTGAAAACGCTACAATTCCTCATGCGAAAAGAATAACGAAACAAAATGCCACCGCAACAAAAAGGAAACACAGATGAACGGAAACAACGATCGTCGCCGTAGGCACAAGCTCAAGAATGCCTGGCGACGACGACAGGGTCGACGGCGGTGCGCGGCTCGAGGGGAGCCGAGTCAACAGAAGACTCTCCACGCAAAACGCATTCAGGGCGACAGCGACGCGGGCGTTGGGATCAAAAAGATCCGAGCTACGAATCAGAGGAGGGATGGAGAAGATGGAGGATGTAGAAGAGGATGGAGGAGAGGGAGGGTGGAGACCATAGAACATATGGAGTAAGGTGGTTAGTTGGGCGAGTTGGTAATGATTGAACATGGTTAAAATTGCGCACAAATAGAAAGGAACAGTGAAGAGAGAAAATTGCGCTCGTCTCTTCTCTCTTCACTGTTCCTTTCTATTTGTGCGCATTTTTAACCATGTTCGAACATATGGAGAAGAGGATGGGGAGAGAATGGAGAAAAGGTTGGAAAATAGGAAGGGTGGAGAAGATAGGCAATGTAGAAGAAGGAAGATGGAGAATGTAGAAGATGGAGAACAGGATGGGGAAGAGGGTGGGTGGAGAAGATGGAGATGGAAAAGAGGATGAAGGAGAAGGAGGATGGAGAAGAAGAGAAGAGGATGAAGGATGAAACAATTGAGGAAGAGGGAGGATGGGGAAGAGGAAGAAGACGATGAAGGATGAAAAAATGCATGAAGAAGAGGGAGGATGTACAAGAGGATAGGGCAGATGGAGGATGAAGTAGAATGATGACGGACAAGAGCAAAAAATAAGGAGAGGGAGGGTGGAGAAGAAGAAGGACGGACAAGGAAAAAAATGGAGGAGGAGGAGGATGGAGATGGGAGAGGAACGTGCGCAAAACAAAAAACGGCAAAAAAAAAAAGAAGGAAAGAAAAAAACCCGAGAAACGCGTTTGTGGCGACGGAACGCGCAGAGGCTGCGTTCCATTTGTGGATCGGAGGAGGTGTACACGCGTCTCGCGAGCAGCAGGAGCAGCAGAGAAAGGCGGACGATAAGGCCATTGGAGGGAGGACGTCTATCGACGGGACATTTGTTCGTCGCCCAAGCGACGCGGACAGCACCCAAGACTGCCTCGCCTCGCCACCGAAAACATTGTCGGCTGTCCGCTTCGCTGCGCGCATCCCCCCCCCCCATTCCGGTTATTTCTCCGCTTCTTTGTCTTCTTTTTCTTCCCGTTCCCGTCTTTCAACATTTACGTTTCTATTTTTTGTTATCATGGTTTTGGTTCCCGGTGCCTTTTCAATCAAGGGTTGCTCTATTTATATTTGTCCTCTATTGTATTTTTTAAATGTTTGATTACTCGCTCTTCTTTTAGCTTAGATGTTTCCTCGTTTCTTCGTTTCTTTTTTTTTATTTTAGGAAGATGGAGTGCGAAAGAAAACTAATTCTGCGAGGCCCCGTTTTTCGGACCCGAGCTTTCGGTAGAGTTCGCCCGTACTTTCGTTGGCTTCGCTCGCACAGCGTAGCGCGCCGGCACAATGCGCAGGTTGACCTCGCTGTTTTTAAATAAATGCTTATTCTCTCTCAATCTCGTTTTTGTTCGGGTTTCCTTCAATTAAAAGCGGTAGTGTTTTTTTTTTCTGTCGCTTATTGGTTTTCATTTTGTGTGTGTGTCTTTTCGACCAATGTTCAGTGTCGCGTTCTCTGATCCTCCTATCGAACGTGCAGATAGCATAGCGATGTGCTGAATACGTAGAGTGAAACGCCAAGTAACATAGAACAAATATTAATGTCGACCGTGTTTATGACGATCGTTTCAGGATGTCTGTAACACGTTTCGGGGAGTCGCATATGTTAAAGCAGATTCATCCTTTCCAACTTTTGTTTAAATATCATCCCCGTGAACGTTGATATTGGAAGTGACATCGATCCGTGTTTATGCCGCTCTTTTCAGGATGTCTGTAACACATTTTGGGTGGTCGTATATGTTGAAGCAGATTCATCCTTTCGAACTTGCGTTTCAATATCTTCCCCGTGAACGTTCTGACACGTGTAGGAGGCGCGCCTTTCGGTCTTGGCAGCTGGTATTGGCGACGTGCGCGACCGAAAGCGTCGCTGTGGTCGGCCTTCCACGATTGGCCGAACGCTGACTATGACGTCGGAAAGGGGATTTATCATCGACGGCAATAAGAGGAATGAAAGAACTTTAATTTTGACGGTGTTGGCAGTGTTCCTTTGAGAGCGCAATGATTTCAAGCTTCCACCGTGCTATTTACAAACACCGTCGATTACCTTGTTGTTTGCAAGGTAATGACGTCACAAGGGGGAACCATAGGAGGGCGCCACCAAAACATCTCGCCGCTAATACTCCGTTTCACCTTATGTTGTACCGCAGACAAGGCTAGAAGCGCGAGCTCATAGCGTTGGGAGCTACTCGTAACGCACGAGAGCTTGTGCCGCCGAGATGTGCCCTAGAGCAAGGAGCTCGCGCTTGTAGCCTTTCCTGCGGTACATCATAAGGTGAAACAGAGTATGGGCAGCACCACCA